>CM053027.1:132966762-133041949 GCA_028564925.1 Lithobates sylvaticus
TGGTACGGCTCAGGAGGGGGGGGCGCTCGCTCGTCCCCATCCCTTTCCTGGCCGGCCGGGCTGCGTGCTCGGATAAGGGTCTGAGATGGATTTGGGGGGGCCCCCACGCCGTTTTTTCGGCGTAGGGATTCCCTTTAAATACATGCCAGGTGACGGGGCTAGCGCGGCGGCAGTCACTGCCTTTGCTAGTCCCGTCTACCTGCAGTTACGTTCTAAATGAACGGACTTTGCTCCGTGTGGCAAGTCCGTTCACTTTCAAAAGTCCGGCGGACTTTTTCCCGCGGATTGTCCGCCGGAGAAGTCCGGGCGTGTGTGGGCAAGTCACACGCTCGGAAAGTCCGGCGAAGCCCCGCTGAAAGGTCTGGCGGTTTGTCCGCCGGACTGGGTCCAGCGGACATTCCCGCGGGAAAGTCTGAGCGTGTGTCCGGGGCATTATGTGTTGACCGCTTACTGTTTCTATGGATCATTTTGTCTATTAGCATTATTATTTTTTATTTTTAGCTATTTTTCACGTTTTGAGATTTATTATTGATTCAATAGCACTTGTCACTTTAATGATTATCACATTAGGCACTTTTATCCGCTAGCGCAGCTTATGTATATATCTTTATATATATTGTATGTCATTGGTCAGGAAGGTTGTTCTGGTATCCTTGAACAAATCAGTTTCCGCTCAGGCAGCTATTCCTCCCTCTGAACCAACTTCAGTGGTTGAGGTAGAAGACCTTGAAGCTCCAAGTCCCTCCTGTGACATTTTCTCTTTCAGCGGATCTTCGGACAACGAAACTGAAGTGGAGGATCCCAGTGCAGGATTTGACTTTTCCCAGGTCACTCATCTGGTAAGGGCAGTGAAGGAAGCACTGAGGTGGGAGGAGCCGGTGGAAGCACCCTCCAAACAGAGGAAATACTTTAAGCATCTTAAAAAAGAGTGCTCAAATTTCCCTTTCCTGGGTGAACTGGGAGAAATTATCTTGGATGAATGGAGTAAAGTGGAGAGAAAGAATTCTCTTATCTCTAAAGTGGCCAGAATGTATCCGTTTAAAGGTGAGGAAGTTAAGCACCTGGAGTCTGCTCCTCTTATTGATGCGGCCTTGATGAGGCTGGTAAGACACGTCACGCTGCCGCTGGAAGACACCGTCTCTTTCAAGGATGGTCTTGAAAGAAAAATTGATACAGATTTGAAGCATATCTACATCACGGCTGGGATGGCCTGCAAGCCAGCATTGGCCTTGGCAGCATTATCCAAAGCAATGGAGTGTTGGACGGATTATATGGGTGCAACCTTGGGAAGTATGTCCGAAGAAGCCCTCAAGAACTCTCCAATAGGTGAGATGAAGATGGCATCAGCGTTTCTGGGTGAGGCCTCCCTGGATATAATCCGTCTGGTAGCACGTGTTATGCTGTCTTCCGTTACAGCCAAACAAGCTTTATGGCTACGCCCTTGGGTGGCGGATCCGGCCTCTAAACAGGCATGGTGCAAGATTCCCTTTGAGGGTTCTTCTCTCTTTGGGAATAAGCTTGATTCAGCCATCACCCGTGCTACCGGTGGGAAGTCCAGGTTCTTACCCCAGGATCGCCGTCTTTTGGGTCAGATGAGAGTCCAGTCCAGGTCAGACCCGGAACGTGCTAGGGATGCACGCCGTTACAGACCGGGTCGGGAATTTTGGAAGAACTGGAGGAGAAACCAGCCTTCTGGTCAGAAGCCTTCAAAATCTACATCTTCTGGGGGTCGCAAAGCTGCAAAGTCTTTTTGATACAGTGCCTGTCCAGGCGGAGCAAGTAGGGGCTCGTTTACTCTGCTTCTGCCACGTCTGGGCAGCCTCGATACAAGACTACTGGGCCATAAAGACAGTTTCCCTAGGACATGCCTGGGTGTTCAGCAGTCCACCCATACATTGATTCGTTCCCACAAGTCTTCCATTGTCGGAAGAGAAGAGAGAGGTTCTGTTGACCTACATGGACTCCCTTATCACCCAAGGTGCCGCCATTCCAGTTCCGTCCGAGGAAGAGTTTCAAGGGGGATTTACTCCGCCCTCTTTATGGTTCTCAAAAAGAGCGGTTCCTGGAGGCCGGTTATCGACCTGACTTACCTGAACTCCTTTATAAAAGAGGAAAAATTCAAGATGGAGACATTATTGACCATTCGCCAGACAATTCAACCAGGCGATTGGCTAGTGTCAATAGACCTGAAAGATGCGTACTTCCATGTACCAATCGCGAAGGACTTCCAAAAATATCTCCGATTCTTGGTGGACCAAAAACACCTCCAGTTCATATGTCTCCCGTTCAGGCTTACGACATTGCTGCGGGGGTTTTCCAAGCTCTTACTGGCGGTGGTCACCTTGATCAGAGTCAGAGGTATTCGGTTACATCACTACCTCAACGACCTACTCCTACTGTCTCAAGACAGAGAACAATTACTGTTACACCAGGAGCAAGTCATAACTACCCTGACAGAATTTGGCTGGCTATTAAACCGGAAAAAAAAGAGGCATCTGGAACTGCGCCTCTAGTTTTTCTAGGGGCGCAGTTCGATACAGTGAAGAGCACCATCTCTCTTCCTCTAGAGAAGATCCCGGTAGTCCGGGACAGGATTCATCTGGCAATGTCAGCTCCCCTTCTTAGGGCCTCCCAGTGCCTCAGGATAATAGGTACTGCAGCCCCCATGGTAAAATGGGCGCAATGGCGGCCCTTTCAGAAAGGCTTCCTCCAACAATGGAATCTGGAGTTGCAAGATCATTGATCCGGATAACTCCCTCCATGCGGGAGAGTCTCCCCTGGTGGTTGCAATGGAGGAATCTTCTCAACTTCCATTCTATAGCTCCAGTCTCCTGGATAACGGTAACGACAGATGCCAGCAGCAGAGGCTGGGGCGCTCTGTGTCTGTCGGAGGTAGCCGAGGGCAGGTGGGACTTCCCACCTCAGGGGGTGGTCTCAAACGTATTGGAGATTCAAGCTGCCTTCCAGGCCCTACTGGCTTTTCTCCATCTGACATCGGGAGCCTCAGTCCTCATGAGATTGGACAATACGACGGCAGTGTCGTACATCAAAAGGCAGGGGGACACTCGCAGTCTCTCCCTTCTAAAGGAAGTGAGCCCAATTATGTCCTGGGCTCAGGCGAACTTGATGGACCTGATGGCAGTGTATCTTCCTGGAGTCCAAAATGTCCAGGCGGACTTTCTGTCAAGAACCTCTTTGGACAACAAACGAGTGGTCTCTCCACACAGAAGTCTTCGACTGGATCCTGTCATTGGGAATGACTCCGGAAGTGGACCTGTTTGCATCTCCTTGCAATGCCAAGATGAGGAATTATTATACCAGGTATCGCTGTCCCCAAGCCATATTAGTGGATGCTTTCACAGATCAGTGGAGATTCCACAAGGCCTATGCCTTTCCTCCAGTCCCGATCATTCTTCGGTTCCTTTCGAGATCAGACAGGAGACGGCAGAAATAGTGGCAATAATCCCATACTGGCTCAACAGGCCATGGTTTCCTCTCCTGTTGCAGTTGAGTTACCGGGACCCAGTTCCACTTCCCTCCAGATCGGATCTTCTACTACAGGGAACATCCCTTCATCCGTGTCTGTCCCATCTCCATCTGATGGTCTGGTGGTTGAGAGGAAGAGGCTGGAAGCATTAATTTGCCCAAGTTCCGCAATTGCTACCCTGCTGAATGCTAGGAGGCAGGGTACGAATGAAGTTTACCAGAGAATCTGGTCTAAATTTATGGACTATGTCTCCTCTTCCGGGGATACCTGTAATAATCCGGAAATAAAGGATGTGTTAGGATTTCTCCAGACAGGTCTGGATCTGCCTTTGTCTGTAAGTTCCCTGCGAGTCCAAGTTTCCACAATATCTGCTTTTACTGGTATTTCCTGGGCAAGGAATCCCCTTACTAGACAATTTTTCAGAGGAGTATCAAGACTTAGGCCCCAGAGAAAACCAAGGTTCTCTAAATGGGATCTTCCTCTGGTTCTGGATTTCTTCTCAGAAGATTCCTTTCAACGAATGGATGAACTATCCATGAAGGACATTTCCCTTAAAACAGCCTTTCTAGTAGCTATAACATCGGCTAAAAGAGTGTCGGAAATCAGTGCTTTAGGTTCTAAAGAGCCTTTCCTTACCTTCTTCCCTGATCGGGTAGTCTTGGTTCCGATGTTAGGATCAAATCCTAAAGTAACATCAGTGTTTCATGAGAACCAGGAGATTGTTCTCCCAACCTTTCAATCAGATGATTCTTCAATTGCCCATCCTCTGGATGTTGGTGATGTCTTGAAAAGCTACTTAGAAGCTACTGCTCCTTTCAGAAAATCGGATCACCTGTTTGTCTACTTTTATGGAAAGAACAGGGGACTGCAGGCTTCCTCTAGAACCATTGCAAGTTGGATTGTCCAGGCTATCCAAAGGGCATATACGGCTAAAGGGCTGGCTCCTCCGGAGACCGTGACTGCTCATTCTACCAGGGGTATGTCAACGTCATGGGCGGCCTCCTGACACGTATCGGCGGAAGTGATCTGCAAAGCAGCTTCTTGGTCGTCAACAAACACTTTCATGAGGCACTTTCCTCTGTTAATTTTGGTTTAAATGTTTTATCTGTTTGAACGGTGCCAATTAAACCTTTTTTTGTTGAACCAGCAATTTGTGCCCACCCGAGTCTGTATGGCTAGTTATTTCCCATACGTAGGCTGCCATGGAGTCAGTCAGGAAAACTGAAAATTTATATCAAATACTTACCGTAATTTTCCTTTCCTGATGGACTCCATGGCAGCCTACGTATGGGTTAATCCCGCCTCTCATACCTTATAGGACCCCACTCCCATAAATCTTTGCTCCTAGCCAGATACCGTGTTCCATAACTTAGCCTAATCCAGCAAATGGGAGAAAAACTCTTGCTGCCCCCAGGCAAATTCGTTTGTGTACAGCGTCGCATGACCGTGCAATGCAGTACAGTATCGTAAAAAAAGGCCTGGTCAGGAAGGGGATAAAACCTTCCCGGAGCTGACGTGGTTAAGGTAAGTTTTCCTTAACCACTTAAATACAGGGCACTTTCACCCCCTTCCTGCCCACGCTGTAACATTTTAAATGATGATTTATTCCCCATACGTAGGCTGCCATGGAGTCCATCAGGAAAGGAAAATTACGGTAAGTATTTGATATAAATTTTCAGTTTTCCTGACTGACTCCATGGCAGCCTACGTATGGGGAATAAATCATCATTTAAAATGTTACAGCGTGGGCAGGAAGGGGGTGAAAGTGCCCTGTATTTAAGTGGTTAAGGAAAACTTACCTTAACCACGTCAGCTCCGGGAAGGTTTTATCCCCTTCCTGACCAGGCTTTTTTTTTACGATACTGTACTGCATTGCACGGTCATGCGACGCTGTACACAAACAAATTTGATGGCCTTTTTTTTCCCCCACAAATAGAGCTTTTTTTTTGGATCACCTCAGCAGTTTTTATTTTTTTGCACTATAAACAAAGACTGACTGAATTTTGAAAAAAAAAACTATAAAAATTCCAAAAGGCTCATATTAATCGGTTTTGTGTCAAAAGTTATACAAACTATGGGATAGATTTATGGAATTTTTATTTTTTAAATGTTTTTACTAGTAATAGCATCGATCAGTTTAGCGATTTTTAGCGGGACTGCAACATTGCAGCAGACAAATTTGACAAATTTGACACTACAATGTACCCCTACCCATTCACAGAGCAGGGGGCAGGATCTCGTTGTGGTCTTTTATGGGCTGTTATGGGCTTTGGGGGGACCCCCCACCATTTATATTTTTACATTTTGGCGTAGAATTCCCCTTAAAATCCATACCAGACCCAAAGGCACTGGTATGGATTTTGGGGGGAACCCCCACCTTGTTTTTTTCCTTGATTTTTATCCATCTTGCTGGGATGACAAATACATTTTTTTCCTTTAGAAATGTAATTTTGCTGCCGCACAGTAAAACACATCAAACAGATGCACCACTTTATAGGCAGACCAAGGGGAACCCCAGGCATTTAATTTTTATTGTTTCACTTTAAGCATTAATAAAATAAGCACTTTTGATTCTTGATGTTCGTGTCCCATAGATTTTAATAGGGTTCGCATGTTCGCACAAATTTTTTGTCTGTTCATATGTTCTGGTGCGAACTGAACCGGGAGGGGGGGTGTTTGGCCCATCCCTAATGACAACTGGCTAAGCAGGGATAGTCTACTTGGTAACATTGGTAAGATAATCCCTCATTTCCTTCTGAGTCCAGAAGACAGGAAGTGAAGGAAAATCTTCCCAATTAGACAAAGATGGAAAAAAACTCACATGTCATTGCCTCTTGCTACATGGCTGGAGATTCCTGGCCCCGTAAGCAATGTGCAGATGACTTTGGCAATTTCTAGAGGATTAAGAGAGGGAATCTGTCATATATAGACATGTGTATGAATACTGCTTATGTATATGATGATTGGCTCCCAACAAACAGGGGCTGAGCAGGCAAAAGTTCAGGCATTCATCTGAACTCCACAATAGCCAAGTTCAGTCCAAACCTAGACCAAACAGTCAGCTCATCCCTAACCATGATGTGTATTGACATTCAAAGCAAAGGCAAGGATTTGCTTTTTTTAAGCTCTATTTGAATAGGATGTTAAAGGTGTGTGGTGTGCTGGAGAGGGGTAGTTGAGGAGCTACCCCTCTCTCCTGTAGTAAGGCCTATTTCAAGCAACACATAGGCCTCTCTCACCCACACATTGGTGGAACACTGTGGGAGTGCTACATGTGTCTTTGTGTGATATAATCTTGACTGCAAAGCAAAAAATTAATGGGATGACAACTAGTATACAAACTTTAGCTAGCTGTGCTTTTTTGGAACTCACAAGAATCAGAGGGCATCCAAGGACAAAATCATCACCCTCAGTTAAAAGTCAAGTGTGTACGAGACACCATGTTACAGATCTATGATTTAGTAATGCCGCTGTAAGCCATTTCTGAATCTTGAGGTAAGTAAATACTTCTGTTGAAGAGGTGTACTGCTGTGTATAGTTGCTATAGCTAGACCCATTCTTTACTTTGTGCAAATGACAAACATGCCTATATTTGTACCTTTAGTTCAAAGGTTTAGCAGTCTTTTGAGATACGTAAGTTTCAGATATAGGGTATGATTTACCAAAGTAAATCTTTTGGCAAAGTGTCAAAATACATTGCAGGAAATTTGGGTAATGTAGTGGAAATGCAAAATAATGCACTCAAGGAAAAATAATCCATTGACAAGATACAATATTGAGGGCACAGTGTTTACTAGAGCTACAGAAGAAAAAATATTTGGGGGTTCATTTCAGATTATTGCACAATAAGCAAAATATGACCAGGCAGTTAGGAAAGCAAATAGGATTCTGGTGTGCATTGCTAGAGGGATTACAAGCAAGAGGAAGGAGGTCCTCATTCCACCAAATAGAGCTGTAGCTAGACCCATCTTAGAATTCTGTGTAATATACAAATATGATAAACTGTAAGAACTTAATATGCACAGACTTGAAAAGAAAGGAAAGGGGAGTCATGAGTGAAACCTTTAAATGCATTAGGGTGATGGTCTTCAAACTTTTCTTGTTTTTAACTGCCCCTTGATGCATTATTCCCCCCCACTGTCAGCAACAGTAGGGCATAATTCCTCCCACTGACACCGGCAATGGGGCACTATTCCTCCCACTGCCACCAATGATGGTGCCCTATAACTCCCCCTAATAACAATTATGGGGCATTGTTTACTCCCTCTGATGCCAGGAATTTTTATACTTCCACTGGCCGTGATGTGGCCCCCTTAGAGTTTGAAGGACATTAAACTAGCTCTTTGTTTACAAAGTCTGGAGACGCCTGCTTTAAGGTGTTAATAGGTTTCAGGAGAACAGTAATTTCTATAAGAAGCAGAGTTCTACAACACCGTGAAATTACCTCAAACTAGCAAGAGGAAAGTTCAAAAGTAATAGCCTAGGAAAGACTTTCAGCAGAGGTAATTGAATTGATTTACTAAAAGTAAATAGGCTTTTCACTTTGCAAGGAACTTTGCCTCAGTGCTTAGTGGGGGTGTGGGCTTAGTGGGGGCTCTCCTGTCAAATCATATTCTAACAAAAATTTTGTTTTTTAATCACAATTCATTTCATGCATGTGATTGGGAATTTTCTACAAAGTGAAACTTTACTACATTCACTAAGTTCTGGGGCAAATTGTCTTGAAAAGTGCAACTTCCCTTGTATAATGAATTGACACATATACCTATGCTTGACTGGATGTATGAGCCACACTCGGGATTGCATCGCAGGATCCAGGTACAGCAAACTTACCTTGTCCTGCGATGTCCTCCCCGCTCTGTGTGCGAGCCGTCCTCCGCTCGATTCATCACAGCGCTGAGCTCCGTTCCCTGTGAGCCTTGCGATGCACGGGGACGGAAAACCCCAAAAACCGCCAAATTCAAAAAGTAAAAAACACAATACATATACAGTACACTGTAATCTTACAGATTACATTACTGTATCAATTTATTTCACCTCCCTTTTGTCCCTAGTGGTTTGTCCAGTGCCCTGCATGCAGTTTTATATTATAAATACTGTTCTTTCTGCCTGGAAACTGGAGATTGTCCATGGCAACCAAAACCGTCCCTTTACTTCAAAAGTGGTTTTAGACCAGCTAGAAAACAGCGATAGTAAATTAGAATCACTTGCAGAATTGAGCGATAGTGATTTGTGGGGAAATCCGTCATCGAACACTGAAAGTAATGACAGTGACAATTCTGCAATTTCTGTGTTTTTGATTTGATTACATTATTGAATAATTTTTTATTATTATTATATTATTATTTGTTATAGTTATTTATAGTTATTTATTATATTATAATTTATGATTTTGTTTTTCAAACTTTATCATATCAGACTCTTGTTTGGACAGATTTAAGTGAGTTATTCCTAGGAATTACAGCCCTACAATATAAAACGCCAAATTTTCATGCAAAATAATTGTACCACTTTCAGCATCAAAAATCTGAAATAATCATACCGCCAGGGAGGTTAATTTCACTTTATGTCTATTGATCACCTCCTTTGTGTTTTATAGAGTATCTCCTATTGGTCTTATGTTTAAACATTTTTTTTGCATTAGGCTGTTGTCTTTGAGGAGGTAGAATATTCAGTAGACTGTGTAAAGTAGATGCAAATTCCTCAGCATAAAGCATGTTTTACTATCCTTTTCAAGACCTTGGATGAACAGTACAGAATTTTTCAGCCATGCACCAGACTTTTCAACTGCAGATGGTCACAAGAATTATCATTCTTTTTTTGGACATTTCAAGTTGAAGGATGATAACAAGTTGGGATGAAATTTACAGCAGATATTTCTTCTGAGAGGTACCTGTGACAGTAACTATTCATTACATGTTCTACTGTTACCAAGGCTGTAGAATAAATAGCAGATTTTCACATGTTGCACAGAAGGTCAAATTTAAATTGAAAAAAATATATAGGATATACAGTATATGATAAATGTCCTGAAGGTCTATACCTGCCTTGTTTTTAATAGGGTCTGTAGTGAAAAATAGTGCACTTATTCAAAAGGAATTAAAAGACTTCCAGGTCCGTGTAATATCCTCTACTTGTCTGTAAATTTAAATCAACCAAGTTTTTGAAGTTTTAGTGCTTCTTGTACTTTGCCTGTTGAAACAAGTTTTACCACGATTCACAATAAAGCATTAAAAGACATTGCATTTTAGCGTGTTGTTTTAACATGTGTTTTACAGAATTTTGTTGTACTTTAGTATGTATTTTTCTGCATTTTAGTGTTATGCTGTATTTTAAATGTATGTTTAAAAATAGAGCAAACTCACAGTAATTCAGTAGAAATACTGTACAATTTGAAAAGCACTGTGTTTCTATACAATAAAACAGTAATGTAGATTCAAACATCCTGTAACTGAAATTCTGTCTAAACATATTCCCAGTGTTATATGTTAGAACTGTGGCTAATGAAATAATAGGATTTATACTGTATCATTTACTTAATCTTTTTCTTCATGTTGTGTTCAATAACATATTAGGCTTCAGCTGGTAGAGGTTGGGAATGAACATACTGTATATACATGCATATTCTATATATGAATTATATTATTATTATTTAAACCTGAGTATTTTTTTTATTAAAAATATAGATTTAACCCTTTATTTAAATAGCCTTATCTACTTTACATGTGCATGTTCTGTATACCTTGTTCACTAGAGCAACTTTAGGGCTTGATGGGCTTTGGGCTTGTGTCAATGTCATCAGCTTGAGGTGCTTCCTAAACTTTACACTTTTTGGGGACCAATGGCACCAATACAGTGATCAGTGCTATAAAAATGCACTGATCACTGTATAAATGGCACTGGCAGTAAAGGGGTTTACACTAGGGGGCGATCAGGGGGTTAACTGTGTTCCCTGGGAGGTGTCTCTAAAGGCCCATACACACGATCTGACTTTTTGACAACAAACATGCAAATTAGCTGTTTTAAGGCAACATCCGACCGTGTGTATGCTTTATTGGACAAACTTTTTTGGTTCTCATCGGACAAAAGTTCGCTCTGCAAACAGACAAACTTTTCAGCAACTAAAGTCCGATGGAGCAAAGTCTGATCGTGTGTACAGAAAACCATCGGACTTAAGTCCAAAGTACAAACACGCATGCTCAGAACCAATGCAAAAGATCAGACAACAATACAGAAGTTGACCAAAGGGTGGCGGTAAAGAGGAGAAAAAACATGTGATTTGGTGAAAGTTGACTGAAAATGTCCTGCTGTGTGTATGCAATACAAGTTCACGGCCAACGCCCTTTGGACAGAAATCCACTGAAAAGTTTTTTTAAAGTCCAATCGTGTGTATGAGGCTTTACTGTATTGGGGATGGGCTGCCTGGGAGTAGAGAGAGAGAGAGATCGCTGTTCCTGTTCACTAGGAACAGCTGATCTCTCTCTCCTCCCCTGTGAGAATGTGGATCTGTTTGTTTACTTTGACAGATCCCTGTTCTGGCTCTCTTTCCCACAATCGTGGGTGGCTGGTGGACATCGAGTCTGCCGGACCCACAGGCGACCTCCCGCATCACATGCGTGTGCCCACAGTACCACATGCACAGACCGACGTACAGGTACATCGGTTTGAGCAGCCGAGCCGCCTTGCCACAGTATATATGCAGAAGGCAGTCGGCAGTACCATAACTGCTTGTTTAGAATATGTCAATAATTTGTGTGCATATACTGGGTTCACATTAAGTAATTTGCAAATAGGTGAACATTTTCATTAATCTTTTGTATTGACAGGAAAATAAAAACTTTCATAATATTTTCCACCAATAAAGTGGATAATGCATGAGATGAAGCTGCTTGTCTAAGCCCAAGGCATTTGAGAAGCCAAAGCCTACATCAATAAAAATGTACATCTGAGCATATTTTAATAATCTACATTTGCCTAGGCTATTCAACTCAAGATGCTTTCCTTTTCACTAAAATTATTTAATGCTTTTTGCAAAGTGTAATCTTTACTGGCAACATGTAATAATAAATATTCCTTTTCATAAACAAAACAATTACAAGAAAAAGCAGCATCTACCTAGTGCCATCATTGAAATGCATGTTTTGGGACTCTTCGCCAAAGGAGTATATTTTTGTAACATAAATCGATGTAGAAACCTTACATTCAGGAGCAGCCACAAAATTGGTTCTGAAGATATTATTTGTCAGCTGAGATCTGAAATTAATTTGCCAGAGATATAAGTTGTACTGCCTGATGCCAGGGGATAAAGATTCCCTTTTGTGTGCTCTGTCGTTTGCACAGGGTACAGTTTTCTCTAATTTAACTTAGAATTTTCTATTTTCACAGTACATCATTTTACTTGTCTTCATCCTTGCCGAGGCACTGTTGTTTTGTAAATGCCTCTAGCTCTGTTTTCCTGCTAACAGCTGAGGATGTGCTGTCTCATCTGCTCTGTTTCAAAACACTGGGAGATTATTGCGAATAGCTTAAGGGGAGCTTAACTATCGAAAAACACACATGACTGAGGCATCCAAGGGTGACTTTTTTTGGAAAATAACCGTTGATGTTATTGTCAATAGTCGCACAAGCAGTTAATTATTTGTAATGCGTATTGCCTTTATTTTATGTATTTTATTTGCTACAGATTTCTGTAGCACATTTTTCAAATGTTTGAAGGTACGCCATAGAAGCGATAAAATTAAATATTTCCTGGTAATAACCATACAGATTCCCACAGTCAACTTTTAAAGCCGGTGTATACAGGCATACAGTGGTGTGAAAAAGTGTTTGCCCCCTTCCTCATTTCCTGTTCCTTTGCATGTTTGTCACACTTAAGTGTTTCGGAACATCAAACCAATTTAAACAATAGTCAAGGACAACACAAGTAAACACAAAATGCAATTTGTAAATGATGGTGTTTATTATTAAAGGGGAAAAAAAATCCAAACCATCATGGCCCTGTGTGAAAAAGTGATTGCCCCCTAAACCTAATAACTGGTTGGGCCACCCTTAGCAGCAACAACTGCAACCAAGCGTTTGCGATAACGTGCAATGAGGCTTTTACAGCGTCCTGGAGGAATTTTGGCCCACTCATCTTTGCAGAATTGTCCTAATTCAGTTACATTAGAGGGTTTTCGAGCATGAACGGCCTTTTTAAGGTCATACCACAACATCTCAATAGGATTCAGGTCAGGACTTTGGCTAGGCCACTCCAAAGTCTTCATTTTGTTTTTCTTCAGCCATTCGGTGGTGGACTTGCTGGTGTGTTTAGGATCATTGTCCTGCTGCAGAACCCAAGTTAGTTTCAGCTTGAGTACACGAACAGATGGTCGGATATTCTCCTTCAGGATCTCTTGGTAGACATCAGAATTCATAGTTCCTTTTATCACGGCAAGTCTTCCAGGTCCTGAAGCAGCAAAACAGCCCCAGACCATCACACTACCACCACCATATTTTACTGTTGGTATAATGTTCTTTTTCTGAAATGCAGTGTTCCTTCTACGCCAGATATACTTGGACACACACCTTCCAAAGAGTTCCACTTTTGTCTCATCGGTCCACAGAATGTTGTCCCAAAAGTCTTGGGGATCATCAAGATGTGTTGTGGAGAAATTGAGACGAGCTTTGATGTTCCTTTTTGCTCAGCAGTGGTTTTCTCCTTGGAACTCTGCCATGCAGGCCATTTTTGCCCAGTCTTTTCCTGATGGTGGAGGCATGAACGCTGACCTTAACTGAGGCAAGTGAGGCCTGCAGTTCCTTGGACGTTGTTGTGGGGTCTTTTGTGACCTCTTGGATGAGTCGTCGCTGCGCTCTTGGGGTAATTTTGGGCGGCCAGCCACTCCTGGGAAGGTTCACCACTGTTCCATGTCTTCGCCATTTGTGGATAATGGCTCTCACTGTGGTTCGCTGGATTCCCAAAGCTTTGGAAATGGCTTTATAACCCTTTCCAGACTGATAGATCTCAATTACTTTCTTTCTCAATTGTTCCTGAATTTCTTTGGGTCTCGGCATGATGTGTAGCTTTTAAGGATCTTCTGGTGGACCTTACTGTGTCAAGCAGCTCCTATTTAAGTGATGCCTTGATTGTGAACAGGTGTGGCAATAATCAGGCCTGGGTGTGGCTAGAGAAATTGAACTCAGGTGTGGACAACCACAGTTATAGTATGTTTTAACAAGGGGGGCAATCACTTTTTCACACAGGGCCATGATGGTTTGGATTTTTTTTCACCTTTAATAATAAACACCTTCATTTACAAATTGCATTTTGTGTTTACTTGTGTTGTCCTTGACTATTGTTTAAATTGGTTTGATGTTCCGAAACACTTAAGTGTGACAAACATGCAAAGGAACAGGAAATGAGGAAGGGGGCAAACACTTTTTCACACCACTGTATGTGGTATGCTGTGCCAACCTGCATTTATGAAGGATTTGGTACCCTGTTTTATAGATAGTGTATGTACAATATATGTATATTGTATGTACACTGTTAGCTTGGGTCATAGAGGATGAGGAGGATGAGGATGGTTTGGTTAGCCAGTCCACCCCATTCCTCTGCATGCTGTGCCTGGATAGGATGGGCAACATCACTAAACAGACACAAAGGTGCCCTGCCTGAGGACGGACAACATCCACCTTTGCCTGTAGACAAATACACTGCTGGCCCCCTCATAGTAGCATGGGAACATCTGCCTCTCCTTGTTGGCCTCCCAGACATGATGGGGGGCTTATTACCCAAATTTAATTGAAACTGGGAAATGTGTGAATATGTTTTTAATGAAAAGTGGTGATTAGTGTGCTTTTTTAAATTGAGGACTGACTTTGACAGAAATGTAAAAACTATAAAAAAAATAAGGGGGAAACACCAGCGTCGCAGTCAGAAAAACTGTGGCTGACAATTTACAAAAAAGGGGGCAGGCAGGGGACAAAAAACATGCAGCGACCAAAATAAAAAAGGGGGTACACAGCACTGTATACAGCTCTAAATGTTATGTAATGCTGTGTTAAACACTGCACTACACTAACACACTACACTGACACTACACTATACTACACACTATACTCACACACTATACTAACACTACACTAATTCTCTACACTCAGAGTCAAATGTTATGTAAAATGGTGTTAAACACTGCACTACACTAACACACTACACTGACACACTATACTCACACACTATAATAACTCTACACTCAGAGTCACAATAAGTGAACACACTAACTCGCTAGTAGCAAACTGAGCCCTGCTCTATCTATCTCTGCTCCAGCACAATGCAATAGCTTTCTATAGGAAGTTACCTTGTTATAGTGTGTGGTGGGACTATGAGCACTGAGCTGTAATTGGAGAAAGTCATCATCACTTTGTCCAATCAGGGCTTTGACAGTGCTCTGGTGCCCTAATTGGTGAAGCCTTGCACCTGACCAGCACGCAGTGATTGTGGGGTGCTTGGCAGGCAAACATTCTGCTGAGCACCCCGCAAATTCAGTGTTTGCGGAACGGGCAAACAGATAATGTTGGGGCCGAACTTTTGCTCAACTCTAATGTTGATGTAATTTCAAAAATTCTATTACATTTTTTTTTTTATTTTACAACGTTTATTAAAATTTTACCTGCTAATCCCGCATGGATATCTTTGTTCTGTCACTTCCTGTTATGGGTTGACAATGCTCTGCAAACAACAAATGATGAAAAACAGTGGTACACTCAGGATGATATCAAATTATAGAAGCCAACTCACCAAAGCTAGTAGGTGGTGTTCCTGGAGCCTGTGGTTAATGGAAAGAGAGAGGGGATGAAAGCACTGAGAAGGGCCCATCCAAAGGTCTCCAAAAAGGAACAAACTGTGGTATCTCTTAGAAAAATTATTTAAATACTAAATACTTCAAAAGTTTATTAATCACATAATATGAAAAAAGTTACCATACCTGGAGTGATCACATGGGGTGGATCACAAGACGTGCTGATGTCTATACATTTCGCTCATTCAATCATATGAGCTTCTTCAGGACAACTTCCGCTACCCCTTTCAGTGTGTGCTTGAGGGTATGCATGTGAGCCCAGGTTATTTGTTTTTAAGTATGAGACAACTTTGTCATAATGATATTTTTATCTCAGTGTGGGGAAGGTATGGTGACTTTTTTTATATTTTGTGATTGAGATACTTGAATTTTTCTAAGAGATAACGCAGTTTGTTCCTTTTTGGAGCCCCTTGGATCAGCACTTCTCTGTGCTTTCATCCCATCTCTCTTGACAATGCTCTGTTCCTGCCTCCTACATTGTTACCATATCTGATTTGCTTCCAGTGCAGACTATAAGTTGCCATGCCGGCATTCAGTGTTCAGACATGTTTCACCAATGTCATCATCAGGAAGCTTGCCCTGAGCAATGACATACAGCTACCAATAGAAGGTGTACATGTAGATATTTAGGGGTGGCTGAAGGAGATCAACAGCAGTGAAATGCAAAACGAATAACATAAAAAGGTGGTGGCAATTTTTTATGATACTCAATTTAGAAAGCTGAATATTAATCAGTTTAGATCTATTTTAATTTTCTTCCATGAGAACACCTAAAAGCATGCCTGCTCATATAAACATTTACCTTGTTCCAGAGTCTGACACTCACATCCCCTTACACTCACGTAACAATCTTAAGGCACCCCATTCTAAAATGTAAAAAACTAAACAAATCGTTTGAGACCCCTGTTGTAGAATCTGTACTTTACCTGATTTTGAAGAGGAAACCAAGATATTTTGAAGAGTAAGATATATGCAGCCTCAAGGAAGAAGACCCACTTTAGTGAGGCCACACATATGTGTGCAGTCAGCGGCAAGGAGTTAAGTAAATAACCCCTTACAGGTGCGCAATTTATTTTATACCGGGAAATAATCACCCTTCGTAAAATAATGCATAGTAGCTTGCTAACACTGTCATGTGTTTCCACATCACCATATATAGTACCAAGTATAGTGCAGTGCTATTTCACACCAAAATACTTGTTATAACTAAACTAAACATTTTAATCAAAAGTGAAAAAAAATCAGCATTCAGGCAATTTAAATACAATTGTGTTATATGAATAATATTTCACCAACACCATGAAATAATGATCACAAAAAAGTCCAAAACAAGTCCCATAATAGTCCTCCAATGTTGTATGGTTTGTAATTCCAAACTCCTCTTTTTTTGTGAATCACACCGTGCACTCTGTTATCACCTTAGAGGTTGGTCCATATGTCATATCATTTAAAACTAGCTTTCCACACCAGGGGGCACAATGCCTTAAATTACTTCCTCTTTGTTCCCAAGGTCTACTGCTTCCCTCCACATGTCTCCTATTTGGAGTGCCTCCCAATTCCTCTTTCACTCTTTTTCGACTTATGCCAAGTGCTAGTATAGCTTTTCACTGAAATTCTAGCTGAGAGACTGGAGCTGTGTACAGTGGAAGAAATAAGTGTCTGCCAGTATATAGAAAGAACAGATGGACAATTGAACACAATTTAAATATCTGCCAGATATTGGAAAAACATTTACAGACAAGTTCACAGTATAATATTTACGGATTTATAAACATGCTAATGATGTGTCAACTATGAAAATATGTTTAAAGTTTTACAGGAAATAGGATTAGCAAGCAATTTGGTGACAAAGGTCAACTGAATCTTAACCTTCCTGAGCATAGCACTTTTTACAATATGGCACTGGGCTGCTTTAACTGGTAATTGTGCGGTCATGCAATGCTGTACCCAAACAAAATTCGTCCTTTTTTTCCCACAAATAGAGCTTTCTTTTGGTGGTATTTGATCACCTCAGCGGTTTTTATTTTTTGTGATTTTTTGTAACTAGCGAACTCCTTGATCAAATGGGTGGGAACTCCGTCTGCCGTGAAGTCCATCATGAAAGGAAAATTACGGTAAGTATTTGATAATAAATTTTCAGTTTTCCTGACAGACTCCATGGCAGCCTACATGTGGGAAATAACTAGCCAGACCACATGGGGTGGGTATGTTGAACAAAAAGATTTAATTTGCCCAATCAACCAACAGGATTCCTTAACCAAAATTCACTGAAGATAGAGAAGCAGGCTCTATGCAGTAATGTGACATAAAGGTATTAATGGAGACCCAAGAGGCCGTTTTGATGACGTCTTTACCCACGTGCTGGGCTGCTGCCCATGATGCCGCCATACCCCTGGTGGAATGTGCCATCACCGCCTCCAGAGGAGCCAAGCCCTTAGCTCTATAAGCCTGCTGAATGGACTGGATGATATAGGCCCCAATCATTCTGGTTGAAGCTTGCTTCCCTCTGTTACTGCTGGAGTACAGAATGAACAGGTATTCAGAGCATCTAAAGGAGGAAGTAGCTTGCAGGTATTCCTTCAGTATTTTGCCAATATACAGAGGATGAGCCTCGGTAGACCCTGGAGACCTGTAGGCAGGACGATTTCCTGGTTCTCATGGAACACTGACACGACTTTTGGATTTGAGCCAAGCATAGGGATGAGGACCACCTGGTCCAGGAAAAAAGTCAGGAATGATTCTTCATGACCCAAGGAACTGATCTCAGAGACCCTCTTGGCCGAGGTGATAGCGACCAAGAAGGGGACTTTTGCAGAGAGGTCTTTGATAGAAAGAGGGGTAGACCCCGTGCTACTGAGTCCAGACATTGAGTCAAGAATGAGAGGAAGATCCCATTTGGGCAATCTTGGTCTTCTTTGGGGCCTGAGACTTGATGCCCCATGAAAGAACTGTCAGATTAGTGGGTGAACAGCCCATGATGTTCCAGAGAAGGCCGATAAAGCTGAGACTTGGTCTCTAATGCAGTGTACACATGGTCAGACTTGCCAATGGGATAACCTCCGTTTGCATTTCCGCCAAAAAATTTAGAACATGTTCTCAATGTTCTATTAAGAACAATGTTCTGGGGAAGCCTGGGAAACCCAGGCTTCCCCAGTGATGTACGGGTGACCCTGCCCCCCTCTGATGTAACGCAGGTTTCCGTTACATCAGAGTGGGGCGGGTCACCCGTACGTCACTGGGGAAGCCCAGTTTCCCCCTTGCATTGCGTCAGAGGGGGGCGGGGTCAGGTGACGAGTGGCCCGGTCCTCCTCTGCTAAGACGAGATTCCCGCAGTGTCTCCATGGAGACAGGATGCGCTGCGCTGGACGTCGGAAGAGATCAGCCATCGCTGGACCCCGGAGCAGAGACCAAAGGGGGATTCCAGATTCTGATAAGCCTACCGCCCGCAGACCCCCACAACCACCGGCCATGGTTGTGGGGAAGAGACCCTTCTCCTCATCAACATGGGGACATGGTGCTTTGAGGGGTCACAGACCCCCAAAGCATCCTCCCAATGTTGAGGGCATGTGGCCTGGTACGGTTCAGGAGGGGGGCGCTCTCTCATCCCCCCTCTCTTTTCCTGCGGCCTGTCAGGTTGCATGCTTGGATAAGGGTCTGGTATGGATTTTGAGGGGGACCCCCACGCCATTTTGTTTTTTTAAATTTGGCGTGGAGTTCCCCTTAAAATCCATGCCAGACCTGAAGGGTCTGGTATGGATATTTAGGGGGAAACCCCACGTCATTTTTTTTTTAAATTTGACCCAGGGTTCCCCTTAATATCCATACCATTTTTTTTTAATCAATGGTTTTCATTTTTTTTTACATGCATACTATACACACCCCCACATTACTATACACACCCCCCAGGAATATTACACTTTTATTGTTTCACTTAAGCATTATTAAAATCACTGCTCCTGAAAAAATTTCCCCTGGGGCAGGACCCGGTCCCCAAACACTTTTTATGACAATAACTTGCATATTAGCCTTTAAAATTAGCACTTTTGATTTTGAACGTTCGGTCCCATAGACTTTAATAGGGTTCTAAAGTTCACATGAACTTTAGGTCTGTTCGCAGGGTCTGGTGCGAACCGAACAGGGGGGTGTTCAGCTCATCCCTAGTAGTGGAGTGAAATCACAATTTTTTGCCCTTAGAAAGCCTGAAGGCGGTGCTTGTTTTTTGGGGTCCTGTACGTGGCTAGGCTCCCAAAAGATCCCACACATGTGGTATCCCCATACTCAGGAGAAGCAGCAAAATGTATTTTGGGGTGTAATTTCACATATGCCCATGGCATGTTTGAGCAATATATCATTTAGTGACAACTTTGTGAAAAAATGTAATAAAAAAATATTGTAATTTTCCCGAAATTTATGGCAAAATATAAAATATTCCATGGACTCAACATGCCTATCAGCAAATAGCTTGGGTGTCTACTTTCCAAAAAGGGGTCATGGGGGGGGTTGAACTTTCCTGGTATTTTTTGTACAACATTAGAAGCTTATGCCACACATCACCCATTCTTCTAACCACTTGAAGACAAAGCCCTTTTTGACACTTTTTGTTTACATTAAAAAAATTGTTAAGGCCCTACAGATTAAAATGATGGGTGTTGCAATTTTTTTTTTTCACACAGTATTTGCGCAGCATTTTTCAAACGCAATTTTTTTGAAAAGAATAAACTTTTTGGAATTGTAATGCACTAAAACACATTATATTGCCCAAATGTTTGGTAAAATATAAAAGATGATCTTATGCCGAGTACATAGATACCAAACACGACATGCTTTAAAATTGCGCACAGCGGCAACAAACTACATACATTTTTAAAAGCCTTTACAAGTTACCACTTTAGATTTACAGAGCAGGTCTATGGCTAAAATTACTGCCCCCGATCTGACATTCGTGGTGATACCTCACATGCATGGTGCAATTGCTGTTTACATATGACACAAGACCAACGCTTGCATTCGCCTTTGCGTGCAAACACGGGGAGGACAGGGGTGTTTTTTTATTATTATTCATTTTGCTTTTTTATTTTATTTTTACTCTGATACTTTATTTTTTTTAATTTTTATTATGTAAATATCCCCTATGATAGCAATTGGTAGTGACAGGAACTATTTTTTAAAAAAAATGGGGTCTATTAGACTCTAGATCTCTCCTCTGCCCTCAAAGCTTCTGACCACACCAAGATCGGTGTGATAAGATGCTTTCCCAATTTCCCAAAGGCGCTGTTTATATCTGGCGAAACTGAAGTCTTGAAATGCTCGTAGCTTCCGGTTTCTTAGGCCATAGAGATGATTGGAGCCATTCTGGTCTCCGATCAGCTCTATGGTCAGCTGGCGGAACCAACAGTTGCATTATCAGGTTCCCCCGTGGGACAAGAGAGCCCAAGAAAACCATGGAAGATGGCGGGAGGGGGGGCGTTCCCTTCCACTGCTTGTAAAAGCAGTCTTGCCGCTAGGATTGCTTTTACATGAAAGCTGACCACTGGCTGAAAAGAATGATATCAAGATGATACCTAAACCTGCAGGCATCATTCTGGTATAACCACTCAAAATCCAGCAATATACCAGTACGTTGCTGGTCCTTGTTGGGCATATATTGTAATGTTCTGCATGAAAAAAATAGATTGATCGATCGATGGGTATGCCCACCATTAGAATACCGCCCTGCATCCACCCACTTCTAATGATGGGCATACATGCACCGTTTTTTTTTTTTTTTACTGTGTGGTGAAATCACCTCCTACAGCACTGGAGTCGCTGATTTACGTATCGTGAGAGCAAACCCTGTTGCTTTCAAGATAAATAAATCAGTGCTGCAGCTGAATGGCGTACCTGAAAAGCAAACAATGGTAACACTAAAACATTAACTCAATAAAACAACGTATTTTTTTATTGCAATCTGTGCCTAAAAAATATATGACGAAGCATGGGATCAATCCACCCCTAATGTTAGGATCAAATCGGCCTCCACCCCTGCCCCCATGCTTCGGCATATATGCTCTTTTTTTTTTTTAACTGTGGTGGTGAAATCACCTCGTACAGTGCTGGAGTCGCTGACTTACATATCGCGAGAGTAAACGGTGTTGCTGTCAAGATGAATAAATCAGTGCTGCAGCTGAATGGTGTACCTACAAAGAAAACAATGATTAACAATAAAACACAGTAAACAGTAAAGTATAAAAGAATTACATACCTGTAAAGTAAACATGATAAAACATAGTAACATTAAAACATTGCAGTTATAAAATACAGTGAAACAAAGCAGAACAATAGAGAGAGAATAAAGAGAGAACAATTAAATGACAACTATTTTGGGCTTTTTTATTTTATTTTTTTTTTTTTTTATTATTTTTTTATATTTTTTTTACGCTTTTATTTGTAACTAACTGAAAAGGTTCCAGGTTCGGGTCTCTAAAAATGGAATGGCATCTTTGGAGACCCTGTGAAAGTGTGTCCTATGACTGTGCAGTGCTGTACCCTACTAATACTCCACTAGTGTGTGGTAGCGTTGGAAACATTCACAAATGCAAAAACCAGGTTGATTAGGACTGGAGGGACAATAAAAGTGGGTGTCACGCCTGTATCTGCATTTTCTACAGACACAACATCATTTTTTGGGTGTTCTTAAGCCTGAGGTACCACAGAGGACTACTGGGAAGTGCCTCTCATGCAGCTGACTCACTGCATTTGCATTGGGAATTTGGCCACAGCACCATCTGGAAACAGAAGGGCTGTGATGATCTCTTCCTGGAATTTAAAGAAAGCATCCAGTTCATCCTAACGCCTTGTATAGCATATAAGCATTCAGCAGAGCCTAATGAAATAGATATACAGACACTTTTTTGTACCAGCGTCTGGCCTTACGGCAATTAGGTACGGCACCAACAACTGGTCGTTGAGGTCCACCCCTCCCATATTTAGGTTGTATTCGTGGACACAGAGGGGTTTCTCC
Source organism: Lithobates sylvaticus (assembly GCA_028564925.1). Classification (NCBI taxonomy): domain Eukaryota; kingdom Metazoa; phylum Chordata; class Amphibia; order Anura; family Ranidae; genus Lithobates; species Lithobates sylvaticus. The sequence goes on from CM053027.1 coordinate 132,989,087, forward strand.
ACAACACCAGTCACCGTCGTATCTGCCTGAAGGGATGACAGAATGAAAACATTCTGATTATCCCTCCACTTCACTGCAAGCAAATTATTACACTTCAAGCAGGCTCTCTCTCCCAGTCTAAGTCGGGATTCTACAAGCCGCTAGGGTAAGCCCAGGAGATTAGATTGCACGGTGACACATGCGCCAATTCCATGATCAAACAAGTGACTAAAAAGTGGCTCGCTTGTGTAATAATTGTCCACGTACAAGTGGTACCCCTTTCCAAATAAGGGTGACACCAAGTCCCACACAATCTTACCTGTGCTCCCTATGTAGTTTGGGAAGTTCTCAGGCTCCACGTGACTATCTTTTCTCTAGTAAACCATAAAACTATATGTATAGCCTGTTTCCCTGTCACAGAGCTTATACAACTTGACCCCATATCTGGCACGCTTGCTGGGAAGATACTGTTTGAAAGACAAGCATGCAGAAAATTTAATCAGGGACTCATCAATGCAGACAACTTCATCAGGAGTAAAGGCTGCAAACTGTAGGTTAAAGTGGTCTACAAGGGGCCGAATTTTGTAGAGTCCTCAAGGTCACCACGAGGACGACAGAGTTCATTGTCATTAAAATTCATGAACCGTAAGATCTGCTCGTATCATGTCCTGGCCATGGATGCAGAGAACACGGGCATATGGTGAATTGGGTCAGTGGACCAATATGACCGCAACTCACTTTTTTTAACTATGCCCATGAGGAGGCATAGGCCCAGAAAGGTCTTAAATTCGGAAACTGTAATATGTTTTCATTCTCTGGCAAGGGTCAACTGGGGATTAGCGGCGATGAATTGACCAGCATACAAATTGCTTTGGTCCACAATAGATCTATAGAGATCTTCTGTGAAAAACAGCGAATAAAAATCAAGTGACGTAAACTCAACTGTTTCGACTAGAATTCCGGGTTGGCCAGTGAATGGGGGAAGTACAGGCGCTGAAGAAGTGGTGGGCTCCCAATTAGGATTGGCAAATACAGCAAGAAGGGCACTATGGGCTCGACAGGCCTGTGTTTGTCTTCTTGGTGGATGCGGAACCACACCAGCTTGAACTACACTTATGGGACTCGCTACATCACCAAGTGTTACTGCAGTGCTGGATGTATGACCAGGATGTACTAGGCTTCTGGTGCTTGCCAGTTCACCAGGAGGATGAGCGGCACTAGTACTGGCTCTCTGCTCCATAAGAGAGCTCTGCGGTTCTTGCACCTCAACAACAGAAGAAGAACGGGGTCGGGTATGCCTGACCTTGGCAGGGACTACTACTCCATCATCAGAGCTATCTGTCAGGGTGCTGCTGCTGTCTACTGGGTTGTATTCTGAGCCTGAATCTGACAGATGGGTGACTTCCTCTTCACTCTCATCTGTCATGCTCAGAAACGTGTAGGCCTCTTTACTAGTGTACCTTCGATTGGACATTGTGGCTTCTAAATTTACAGGTACAGCTAGTGCGACTCACAGGCAAAAAAAGCACCTGGTTGTCAGAGCCTGCTTCAATCGCTACCAAAAAAAACTGTTATTGTCAGAGCCTGCTTCAATCGCTACCAAAAAAAAACTGTTAGCTTCGGGGATCAGGCCTGACTCTGCGAACGCTGCTTGCACTAATCTGACTAATTAGACTAACCCTGGTGCTAAAACCAGTACTGGGGGGTAACTTAGGGGGTTAAACCTTTATTTAGCAATATATGATGGCTACCCTGATGCTATAAAAACCTGACGGTGACAGTAACTAGCTAACTGGCTAACTAGTGTCACCCATGACAATAAATACAGTGATCAGAAATAAGATCTGTACACTATATTAGTGACACTAGTGACAGGGAGTGAAAGGGTTAACTGGGGCAATCAAGGGGTTACATCCTTCCTAGATTTCTTTATATTTTTCAAACAATTCCAATTAGGGCTCCTCGTTCTTTTTTTAGATTGACCCATTCTATATTTCTAAAATATATTTGGCCTAGATTCCTGGCTAGACTCAGATATGAAATCTTGGTAAAGAGAAGAGATGCTGGTGGCACAGGCCTGCCGCACCTAGAATTATATCATGTGGCAGCTTTACTTAGTAGGGTGCTAGATTGGTTTCATCATGGATCTCTCAAACAGTGGGTTACACTTGTGTCCTACCTAGGTGCCTATACCACTGACTTCTCTCCCATGGCTTCTTCCTATTGATTGGCCACATTCAACACAAGTAACGCCTTTGATTTCATCTCTGTTATATGTATGGGGTAAATTCATCACACCATACAATGTATCTTCACGCCCAGGGCCACTGACTCCAATATTGGGTAACCCAGGTTTTCCACCGGGAATGACAGAAAAAAGTTTTCTTTGCTGGAAACCACAACATCCCTCACCTATTTGTCATTCATGTACGGATAGAGGCTTGAAAACCATGGGTGATCTTTAAATGGGTGGAAGGGGATAGAGACAGGGGATTATAGCGGTACTCGATAAGGAGGAGGACACTCGTGATTTTTTTGTAAAAAATACAATAATATTTATTTAACAAAAAATTTAACACAGAAAAAACAGACATACATTTAAAATTTGTCTGTCAATCAAGCTGAGGCCCGCTTATATTGGGGAAAGGAGGCCTTAGGAATGATTGAGGGACCATGCACATTCAATGATTCCTTGAGGATTAGTAAAAAGTCTATACAACTGTATAGATCAAAGGTACAGTAAAGTTGTTAAATGAGGATGAGTGTCCTCCTCCTTATCGAGTACCGCTATAATCCCCTGTCTCTATCCCCTTCCACCCATTTATCACTCTAATCGGGATGAGGTACATTTATGAATGAGTATCCCAGGCCTCCCTCTCTACATGGGTGAGCTTTGTTCCTGCCCTTGACCGAAGGCAGGTGAATGACTTCAATATTTTGGCCAATTATGGCTCTTAATGAGGAGCGTGCTGTGATTGGCCAAAGCATGCAGATCAGGTGTTTGCTTTGGCCAATCATCATACAGCAATGCACTGCGGTCTTGCAGGTCTTGCAGTGCATTATGGTGTGCTTGAACGCCCCATAAAATTAGCTGTTCGGCGAACGATTTTGGAGTCGAACTTATGTTCGACTCGAACTCAAAGCTCATCCCTAGTCCTGTAGGGCTTTAAATAGGCCACTGGGTGCTGAAGTACATCAAAAATGCAGGCATGTGCCCATGTAGCTGTGCACAGGATCCCAATTCTGTGCACAGTTCTATGGACTATGCTGTTCATATGCACATTCCTGCAAGCACAGTCACTCTTTTGAGCACAACATCAACTCTCACAACACCACCAAATCTCACAACACCACCTATCCACAGGTAATGGACATTTCTGAAAGGATGAGCCCATCAGAAGGTGCCCTTCCCTTTTCTTTTTTAGAGGGAGGAGCTGTGGGCGATTGGAGTCCCACAGCTCAGATCGACTACCATCCAGTCCCTCAGTTGAAGTTGGGAAGAAAAAGAGAAGGAGGAGGAGGAGATGAGGCAGGCGAGGAGGAAAGAACACCAAAAAGAGGGCAAAGGTAACCTCTACACATATCACAATCAAAATCTACAACTTATCGAGCTCAGTATTTAATGACACAGAACTAAATGTCCTACGCAAGGGCCTACATTTTGCCCCGAAAAATCCCCTGAATCTCTTTGAAATATTTGTAGACCTCAACAAATACAGTATGTGAGGAATTTAACCTTAAAAAGATACTTTGCTCTTCAAAAAAATCCATCCAAAATATCCACCTCACTAATGAAGCCCTCTTCTAGTGAGACCTCAAATGATGATGATGCAGCTCTCCTGGATTTAGAGAGCCTATACTAAGAGGGAGCGTGTGAGGATCTTAGCATGGAACCTGAACTGTTAGATCTCATGGGTAAGGATATCATAAACACAGACTTCAAGCATAAATCTTCTTTCCACCCCCATTTGGCTAAGGGTAATCATATTCATATTCCAACATTCTATGGGTGACAATGCCGATTATATTCATATTCCAACATTCTATGGGTGACAATGCCACCTATGAAAAGCTCTCTGGGGACCTGCTACCGGGCTACATCACTACCCTTGAACTACTACTGGATGGAGCTAGAAAGGATGGCGTGATTACAAAGAGTGAATATTCATTTCTGAACAAAAAATATACATCAACACTATTTCGTATTTCTACCACATCCCAAAGATCCACAAGGACAAGACAAACCCTCCTGGAAGACCCATTATTTCTGGGATAGATAGCCTCACCAGCAATATGGGATGTTACATAGACCATTTCTTACAAGACATAGTGATTCAACTTCCTTCTTATGTCAGAGACTCAGGTCACATGCTTGAGATCCTGTAATCATTCTCCTGGCACCCCAGTACAAATAGTTGTCCTTAGATGTATCATCGCTTTATATGTCTATTGAGCATCGATACGGCATTGAGGCAGTCAAACACTACCTATCAATGAGCAATCTGCATCCTCTACAATTGAGGTTCCTCATCAACTCCATAGAATTTACTCTGACCCACAATTACTTCTCATATTTAGGAGAATATTACAGACAGGTTAGAGGGACAGCCTTGGGGGCTAGGTTTGCCCCAAGCTATGCCAACTTGTTCATGGGCCTCTGGGAGGATGGTTTCATATGGGTTGATAACCCTTTCAGGGCCAATCTCGCCTTGTACGCAAGATACGTTGACGACATACTGATTATATGGAATGGATCAGAGATAGAACTGAATAATTTCCTAGAGTATTGTAATGCCAACCCATATGGCATATCCTCCACTAGGGATGAGCCGAACACCCCCCTGTTTGGTTCACACCAGAACCTGCGAACAGACCTAAAGCTTGTGTGAACTTTAGAACCCTATTAAAGTCTATGGGACTCGAACGTTCAAAATCAAAAGTGCTAATTTTAAAGGCTAATATGCAAGTTATTGTCATAAAAAGTGTTTGGGGACCCAGGTCCTGCCCCAGGGGACATGTATCAATGCAAAAATTTTTTTTTTTTTAAAACGGCCGTTTTTTCAGGAGCAGGGATTTTAATAATGCTTAATGTGAAACAATAAAAGTGTAATATTACTTTAAATTTCGTACCTGGGGGGTGTCTATAGTATGCCTGTGAAGGGGCACATGTTTCCCATGCTTAGAACTGTCCCTGCACAAAGTGTCATTTTTGCAGGAAAAAAGCTATTTAAAATCACTCGCGGCTAATGAATCCCGTAACACAGAGAACAGTTATTCATTGAAAGTCATTGATAAAAAAGTCATTGATTAAAAAAGTGTGGGGGTTCCCCCAAATTCAATTACCAGGCCCTTCAGGTCTGCTTTGGATATTAAGGGGAACCCCGCTTCAAATTTTAAAAAAAATGACGTAGGGGTCCCCCTAAATATCCATACCAGACCCTTCAGGTCTGGGATGGATTTTAAGGGTAACCCCGGCCAAAAAAAAAAATGGCGTGGGGTCCCCCTCAAAATCCATACCAGACCCTTATCCGAGCACGCAACCTAGCAGGCCAGAGAAAAAGAGGGGGGACGAGAGCGCCCCCCCTCCTGAACCGTACCAGGCCACATGCCCTCAACATTGGAGGGTGCTTTGGGGTCTGTGTCCCCATGTTGATGGGGACAAGGGCCTCTTCCCCACAACCCTGGCCATTGGTTGTGGGGGTCTGCGGGCGGGGGCTTATTGGAATCTGGAAGCCCCCTTTAACAAGGGGACCCCCAGATCCCAGCCCCCCCTGTGTGAAATGGTAAGGGGGTACAAAAGTACCCCTACCATTTCACCAAAAAAGTGACAAAAATGTTAAAAATGACAGGAGACGGTCTTTGACAATTCCTTTATTAAAATCTTCTTTCATCTTCTTTCTTCTGGTCTTCCTTTTTCCTTTCTTCATTTCTTCAAAATTTTTGCATTGATACATGTCCCCTGGGGCAGGACCCAGGTCCCCAAACTTTTTTTTTGACAATAACTTGCATATAGGCTTTTAAAATTAGCACTTGAGATTTCTCCCATAGACTTTTACAGGGGGCTTTTCGAATTTGCCTCGAACACCCCAAATTGTTCGCTGTTCGCTGAACAGGCGAACAGGCAATGTTCGAGTCGAACATGAGTCCGACTTGAAGCTCATCACTATCCTCCACCAATGTTGTTGACAGTGTGTCACTTGTGTTCTTAGACCTAGAACTGCAAGTGAACGAAGGGAACAATATCCTTTCCAAAATTCACTTTAAACCCAGCGCAGGTAATTCCTACCTTCTTGCAAAAAGTCACCACCATCCAAAATGGATCCATAACGTCCCATTCGCACAATTCTGTAGGTTGAGAAGAACCTGTACAAGAAGAGGTGATTATGAAAAGCAAGGGTCCATCCTAAAAAATAAATTATTTGAAAAGGGGTACAAGGAAGATAATGTGGAGCAAGCATGGAATATTGGTTGCAGTACAATGAAGGTTCCCTACAAGGTTCACAGGAACATCTCAGAGCAACCCAAAGAAAAAAGAAAATCAACACAGTCATGGTAACATCAATTACATTTGTTTCAGCACTAGATTCAATACAAAGGCATTTGACATCCAACTTGTCATCCAATGCAATTTATCTACAATTTTATCTACTTTTTATCTACAATTTTTTTTATATATATAGATTTTTATCCACACTTTTATCATGTGATTTTTGATATTGTTGTTTACAAATATTTTAAATTCTCTCAGCCTTGCAATGAAATACACTAACATATATTCTTTTTTCTGTACTATATACTGCATATTGTATGCTTACACACATTTTTATACACCCGTATATACATATATATATATATATATATAATTTATTGCCTATTGAAGTTTTACTTATATGCATGTAAGACTCTCTGTATGTATACATGCATATGCTTTTGAGTACTACCCTGTTTCCCCTAAAATAAGACCTAGCGTGATTGTCGGTGATGGCTGCAATATAAGCCCTACCCCCCAAATAAGCCCTACCCCGTTTCCCTGAAAATAAGCCCTACCCTGAAAATAAGACCTACAAGGACTTTAACTAGGGCTTATTTGGACGGTAGGGCTTATATTGCAGCCATCACCGACAATCACGCTAGGTCTTATTTTCGGGGAAACAGGGTACCATAAGTATGTGCACTTCTATCTGTGGTTTTCTAAAGTAGTGTGCTGTGATAAGTAAAGATTATTGCATAAGCGAGGGAGGATTATTCCCCCAAGGCTATACCACCCATCCAGTCCACTACATATAAACACAAGACAAGATTCGGTTCCATAAGGCTCTGAGGAAGAGGAAAAACCCTTGAAGCGTATCGGACGATTACTCCATCTTACCACCCCATGAGACATGGGTTTTGTTTTATGACCTCTTAGAGGAATGATGTGATGTTATTCCAGATACCAAATGTGGAGTACTCCACTTACTTTTGCTTTGTAATAAAACTTTTTACCAAGGATAATGCACTAGGCCACGAGCCTTTTTCTTTCTTTTCTTGCTTTACTCCTTTGAGCACGGGCATTCCTTTGTGCACAGGCATTCACAGGCATTCAAGTACAAGCTTGAGCTTGGACTGGAGCAAAGTTTTCCTCATATCTCTGTACAAATGTTTCTGAAGAGTTATGATGTTTTTGTACCATTTACACCGCAAACCAAATTTTTCTGTAACTGTTTTACATTTGCAAAGAATTTAAATTTGGTGTACAGTGTGCTGGTACAAATAATACCCAAAACCAAATTTGTTGACATTTTTACATTTTTTTTATAACTACTGTGTTGGTCATTAATGTTTACATTTCATTACAGTGCATCATCATTAAAACATTATAATACAGCATGTTATGTTTCTACATCATTCAATCACCTCAGTTTGGTCTTTTTTTATACATTTATGAAGGCTATATTATACTATTTGTAATAATACTTTGACCCTTCTTGAGTAAACTGGCACAATCAAAAACTATTTTGGATACACACTCTTTAAAATGGTGCTGCCTAAGTTCTATTCCTAAAATAGCAATCAAAAATTCTCAATCCATAACGCTAAATTCCATACTTTACATTTGGCAGCTAATTTGTACGCTTTTTCTTTTTGGTATAGGAGAAATACAATTTTAATTATTTTTAAAAAGAAGTCTGCCTGCTTTCTCCTTCTTGAATTGCTACCTATGGAAAATAATTTGTAATAACTATGTATACAAAATAAAAATACAATTGCATGTTCTGGGTTGAAATATGACTTCTCTTAGGTTCCAAAAATGTAATCCTATTGAAAAGTCTTTTCTGTGAATGAAAACTTTACAGTTTTTAACCCATCTATAAAAAAAATACTTTATATGGCTGTTTTAAAAATACTCTATCCTAAAAAAAAAATGCAGTGCAACCAATTAATGCCATTATAATACAACATATATTCTGTGGAAAATAACAGTCTCATTGCTTATTTCTGACTGACATAAGACTCCATCCTGCTTTTGAAATTCCTTGGATTAACAAAGATGTGGGTATGTGCATCTGTTCACATTTTATATATTTGAGGAAAAAAATTCAAATTTCATATTTCTGCCTGATAAATGCCTACTCTCTACCTCTCAAATTGCCTTATCCACATTTTTGGAATTCATTTTGGACTTGTAAAGTCAGTTTTTCACTTCTGTGACCCGTTTTCAGCAGAGAGCGGGCTGAAATCCACAGAGGACGTCACAGAGTCGGTCTAGGCTTGGGCGTCATCACGACTAGAGTCGGAATCTGCCCAAATCCCTGGTTTGGCACCCGGTTCAGCCTCTCAGCAAGCCACTGAGAGCCTGAGCTGGCTGCTCAAGCCCCCTCCACAGCCCAGAGCTCCGGTGAGAGTGGGGGGCAGAGCAGAGAGCCATTGACTGACAGTCAGCAACTCAGCGATCGGTGGTGTTTGATCGCTAGGTTCTCAGTGTTAGATGCGCCGGGGGGGACAGATGCAGCATCGGACCGATGTTGCATCCACCTAGTTGGGTATGATTCTAAAAAAACAAGCAAAAAAAACAAAACTAACAAATAAACAAAAAAAAAAACACTTTTTTTTAAATTCTTTTTTTATTCAGTCCTTAATTTACTCCCTTTATACTGCATAGTCTGTTCATCATAAGGACTAATTTCTGCAAGATTTGCTCTTTATTCTAATTTGGCAATATAAAAGACAGACAAAATCCGTTTTACATTCCTAAAACTTCAAGCTAAATTTTGCATTCTTTCCAAAGCTTCTTTTAGATTTTTATACACTAGACATTTTGCCTGATCGTTCACTAAAAAATGGTCTTTTCAGTCTCTACATGGTTTAAAATGATTTGTAAGGATTAACCTTCATGAAAAGGTCTAATTTCAGACATATTCAATTTTTAATAACTTTGCATACACATGTCTTTCCTATGCATTCATATATCTGAAAAACTCCAGGCAAGGAATTTCTTTCTCAACCTGGCAAATTATTTGATCATAAACTCAAAACACCATATATACACTTTATACGGAAAACCAATTCAAATTTTTTACACTGATGATATCACACGCCAGAAATGTTATACATTTCAATCCTAACAATTACTAGATGTAATAGGCAAGGTGTCTACATGTATTCCATACCAATTGGCTGTAGTTTAAAAACATCTGTTGGTAGTCAGTCATTTTCTTTTATCTCCCACATTAAGATTCACTTGATTCAATCCTTTTTTGCCTGGGTTTAAAACCCAAACATACTCTAGGGTTTTCATAGTCCTATCCCTTTTTTTTCTATGGCTTACAACTCAAACATCGAATCGCTCATCCTAATAGCAGCAAGCATCTTATTGCATCTTTCTTATTGTGCAAGTTTTTGTACAGTTATTGCTCAGCCCAAAAAAAGTCACATTAAATAGTGTACTGCTACCAGTAACAATGCAAATTCTATTACATTTTGATACTGTTAAACAATACATGATCACTAAATGTAGTAAAAGAAAACCTTTTAGGGGGGGCGCCTGTTATTGTATAGTTCATTAACAATGGCTTTATTTTTGTGCATTTTCCAGAGCAGACAAATGCATGAACATGGTATAATTTGTTGCTTTCAGACATTTTCCTCCAATGTATTGCATTACTTTCTCGTATTGACATAATAAAAATAACCCCAACACAGGTTTCAATTTAGATAGCCTTTTACTTGTCAGTCAAGTGTAGGGGAAGAGTAAACAGAAAGTACTTTTTTCAAGCATCATCCCTAGTATCGGATGCATTTATCAATATCTAGATATAGTTTCTTGAATGGACATCGTATTTTTATTTTTTATTGTTTAAGGCTGTAGATATATGATGCTTCATCACGATGGCATCTCTTTTGGTGATTTGCCTCAGTTCTTTGCAGTCTTCCTATATATTTTTTCAATTTTTTATGTATATTTCTAGTTTATTGTATATGTTTTCTTTTTTTTCGATTTTATAATCTCTAAAATTATACTCCTGAAGAAGCGGGTCACCGCGAAACATGTAGAGTTTGCAACTGGACAAGAAATTCCATATACCTATTGCGGAAATTCTCCAGATTGTGTCAGAGATTAGGGTGCTTCCCTTTCGAGCAGCATCCTTTGTCCATTATATGTCTGCCTATTTGTTTTAATGAGGATTTGTTTTTGTATAATACATTTATATTTTTGTATTCAAATTGTATAAGTCTACTGTACCATGAAAGACCAAATTGCCTCTCAAATTGCCAATCGCTCTAATATCTAGCTATAACTACACTTTGTACATATACAAAAACATTATATATTTAAATATACACTATATTACCAAAAGTATTGGGACTCCTGCCTTTACACACACATGAACGTTAATGGGGTTTTAGTTCATAGGGTTCAATATTGAGTTGGCCCACCCTTTGGAGCTATAACAGCTTCAACTCTTCTGGGAAGGCTGTCCACAAAATTTAGGTGTGTGTCTATGGCAATGTTTGACCATTCTTCCAGAAGCGCATTTGTGAGATCAGGTACTGATGTTGGACGAGAAGGCTTGGCTCACAATCTCCTCTTTAATTCATCCCAAAGGTGTTCAATCGGTTAGAGGTCAGAACTCTGTGTAGGCCAGTCAAGTTCCTCCACCCCAAACTCACTCATCTTTATGGACCTTGCTTTGTGCATTGGTTTGCAGTCATGTTGGAACAGCAAGGGGCCAAACCCCAAACTTTTCCCACAAAGTTTGGAGCATAAAATTGTCCAAAATGTCTTTGCATGCTGAAGCATTAAGAGTTCCCTTTTCTGGAACTAAGGGGCCAAGCCCAACCCCTGAAATACAATCCCACGCCATAATCCTCCTCCACCAAATGATTTGGACCAGTGCACAAAGCAAGGTCCACAAAGACATGGATGAGCGAGTTTTGGGTGGAGGAACTTGATTGGCCTGTGCTTCTGGAAGAATGGTCAAACATTCCCATAGCACACTCCTAAATCTTGTGGACAGCCTTCCCAGAAGAGTTGAAGCTGTTATAGCTGCAAAGGGTGGGCCAACTCAAATTTGAATCCTACGGACTTAGTTCATGTGCGTGTAAAGGCAGGTGTCCGATACTTTTGACAATATAGTGTATGTTATGTGTTTTGCAACGTTATTTGACTACAAGTAATACCTGTGTTGCCTGATATTCCTAGCACTAAATATTCCCAGCCCTAGCATTTCTGTAATGTGGAACAGATGTTTAGCATATTCTACAGTCTGAAAAAGACATTTGAGGATTTTACTGACCTTCAAAAGCTTCTCAGAAAATCACTTCCAATTAACTTTGCTATTTCCAACTAGAAATATTTTTATTTGAATTCAGATTTTAATCAGGCATAATAAATGGGCAAATTAAATTTTTAATCCAGATCAGTTGTGAAGTGCATATATTGAACAGGAGAAAAAAAAATATAGCACTTAGAATACTCAAGAATAGTGACAAGCTGAGCTGAACAGCCCTGAGTTCACTTCAGGGGTTTAGTGACACCAACAAAGAGCTCCATTGAAAACAATGGCAGCTGAATTTATCAAAATTGAAAAGGCTCATTTTCTGGATTGATGGGCAAGGGGGTGTAAAACCAAACTAGTTTGGGGAGGCACTGCCCTGGGGTACCAATACAAAAATATATATATTTTTTTTAAAATCCATGAAGTCTGGAGTAGTGTTTTTTTTAGCACTGACTATTCCAAAGCAAAAAAAATAGCTGCATTCCAGCTCATTACTTTGCATACCACTTCTGTTGAAACCTTGGCATATGCCACCCACAAGGCCCACATAACTCTTAGACATGGGAACTGCCAAAAAAAAAAAAGGATTAAAGGCCCACTCCTTATTCTTCATAGCTGAAAGAACTGAAACCTGAATTTTCAATGAGTTGTAGACATGGGAACTGCCAAAAAATTCGTTTCGTCCCGTTTCGTATATAAAAAAATTCGTAATTCGTAATTCGTGTACGAAATTCCGTTCGAATTCGTACGAAATACGAAATTCGGACGAATCGTAATTTTTTTTACGAATCGTTAGTAAAGTTACGAATCGTTACGAATCGTTACGGATCGTTACGAATCGTTAACGCGGCTAATGAATTGTTGGTTCTCATAACACAGAGAACAATTCGAATCCAACTACAAATATCGAATTTCAATTTCAAGTTATGAATCGTTACGAATCGTTATGAATAGTTACGAATCGTTACGAATCGTTATGAATAGTTACGAATCGTTAGTAAATCCAACTACCAATATCGAATTTCAACTAATTTGAACGAAATTATTATAGCAGATATAACGAATGAATTCGAATGACAAAGTGTCATTTTTGCAGAAAAAAAAAAAGCGTAGGGGTCCCCCCAAATTCAATAACCAGGCCCTTCAGGTCTGGTATGGATATTAAGGGGGACCCCAGCCAAAAAAAAAAAAAAAAATGGCGTGGGGTCCCCCCCAAATATCCATACCAGACCCTTCAGGTCTGGGATGGATTTTAAGGGGAACCCCGGCCAAAAAAAAAAAAAAAAATGGCGTGGGGTCCCCCTCAAAATCCATACCAGACCCTTTATCCGAGCACGCAACCTGGCAGGCCGCAGGAAAGGAGGGGGGGACGAGAGCGGCCCCCCTCTCCCGCCTGAACCGTACCAGGCCACATGCCCTCAACATTGGGAGGGTGCTTTGGGGTCCCCCCCAAAGCACCTTGTCCCCATGTTGATGAGGACAAGGGCCTCATCCCCACAACCCTGGCCGGTGGTTGTGGGGGTCTGCGGGCGGGGGGCTTATCGGAATCTGGAAGCCCCCTTTAACAAGGGGACCCCCAGATCCCGGCCCCCCCCTGTGTGAAATGGTAAGGGGGTACAAAAGTACCCCTACCATTTCACCAAAAAAGTGTCAAAAATGGTAAAAATTACAGGAGACAGTCTTTGACAATTCCTTTATTAAAATCTTCTTTCTTCTGGTCTTCCTTCTTCATCTTCTCCTTCCGGCATCTTCTTCCATCTTCTTCCATCGTCTTCTTCCTTCGATTCGCTTCTTCTTCCTCCGGTCTTCGCGTCCTTATCGTCCGGCGTCGTCCTTCTCGTCCGGCATCGTCGTCTCTTCTCGCAGGCCGCTCCTCGCAATGGGAGGCTCCCGCTCTGTGAGGCTTCGCTCCGGGTGACAGGTCTTTTATAACGAAGGCACCTGGTGACCCCGCCCCCTCTGACGCACGGGGACGTCATGTGGAATTCCCTATGGCTTTCCCCATGACGTCAGAGGGGGGGCGGGGTCACCAGGTGCCTTCGTTATACAAGACCTGTCACCCGGAGCGAAGCCTCACAGAGCGGGAGCCTCCCATTGCGAGGAGCGGCCTGCGAGAAGAGACGACGATGCCGGACGAGAAGGACGACGCCGGACGAGAAGGACGAGAAGACCGGAGGAAGAAGAAGCGAATCGAAGGAAGAAGAAGATGGAAGAAGATGCCGGAAGGAGAAGATGAAGAAGGAAGACCAGAAGAAAGAAGATTTTAATAAAGGAATTGTCAAAGACTGTCTCCTGTCATTTTTACAAATTTTGACACTTTTTTGGTGAAATGGTAGGGGTACTTTTGTACCCCCTTACCATTTCACACAGGGGGGGGGCGGGATCTGGGGGTCCCCTTGTTAAAGGGGGCTTCCAGATTCCGATAAGCCCCCCCCCGCAGACCCCCCCACAACCACCGGGCACGGTTGTGGGGATGAGGCCCTTGTCCTCATCAACATGGGGACAAGGTGCTTTGGGGGGGACCCCAAAGCACCCTCCCAATGTTGAGGGCATGTGGCCTGGTACGGTTCAGGCGGGAGGGGGGGCCGCTCTCGTCCCCCCCTCCTTTCCTGCGGCCTGCCAGGTTGCGTGCTCGGATAAGGGTCTGGTATGGATTTTATGGGGGACCCCACGCCATTTTTTTTGGCTAGGGTTCCCCTTAAAATCCATCCCAGACCTCAAGGGTCTGGTATGGATTTTGAGGGGGACCCTACGCCATTTTTTTTTTTTTTTTTGGCTGGGGGTCCCCCTTAATATCCATCCCAGACCTGAAGGGCCTGGTTATTGAATTTGGGGGGACCCCTACGCATTTTTTTTATCAATGACTTCAATGAATGACAGTTCTCTGTATTACGGATCCAACAATTCATTTGCCGGCAATAGCTGCGAGTGATTTTAAATAGCTTTTTTTTTCCTGCAAAAATGACACATTGTACAGAGACAGTTCTCTATATTAGATATACTGAATCTCGAAGCATTCGAAGCATTCGTTATATCCGCTATTATAATTTCTTTCATATTAGTTGAAATTAGATATTTGTTAGTTACAATACAACATTCGAATTGTTCTCTGTATTACGGGAATCGGCAATTAGCCGCGAGTGATTTTAAATGTCTTTTTTTCCTGCAAAAATGACACATTGTACAGAGAGAGTTCTAAACACAGGAAACATGACCCCTTCTATATACTATATACTCTATAGTATGCCTATGAAGGGGGTCATGTTTCCCGTGTTTAGAACTGTCTCTGTACAATGTGTCATTTTTGCAGGAAAAAAAACATTTAAAATCACTCGCGGCTAATTGCCGATTCCCGTAATACAGAGAACAATTCGAATACAACAACTAACAAATATGTAATTTCAACTAATATGAAAGAAATTATAATAGCGGATATAACGAATGCTTCGAATGATTCGAGATTCAGTATATCTAATATAGGGAACTGTTCCTGCACAGTGTCATTTTTGCAGGAAAAAAAAAACTATTTAAAATCGAGTCGCAGCTATTTGCCGGCAAATGAATTGTTGGATCCGTAATACAGAGAACTGTCATTCATTGAAGTCATTGATAAAAAAATGTGTAGGGGTCCCCCCAAATTCAATAACCAGGCCCTTCAGGTCTGGGATGGATATTAAGGGGGACCCCCAGCCAAAAAAAAAAAAAAAATGGCGTAGGGTCCCCCTCAAAATCCATACCAGACCCTTGAGGTCTGGGATGGATTTTAAGGGGAACCCTAGCCAAAAAAAATGGCGTGGGGTCCCCCATAAAATCCATACCAGACCCTTATCCGAGCACGCAACCTGGCAGGCCGCAGGAAAGGAGGGGGGGACGAGAGCGGCCCCCCCTCCCGCCTGCACCGTACCAGGCCACATGCCCTCAACATTGGGAGGGTGCTTTGGGGTCCCCCCCAAAGCACCTTGTCCCCATGTTGATGAGGACAAGGGCCTCATCCCCACAACCGTGCCCGGTGGTTGTGGGGGTCTGCGGGCGGGGGGCTTATCGGAATCTGGAAGCCCCCTTTAACAAGGGGACCCCCAGATCCCGCCCCCCCCCTGTGTGAAATGGTAAGGGGGTACAAAAGTACCCCTACCATTTCACCAAAAAAGTGTCAAAATTTGTAAAAATGACAGGAGACAGTCTTTGACAATTCCTTTATTAAAATCTTCTTTCTTCTGGTCTTCCTTTCTTCATCTTCTCCTTCCGGCATCTTCTTCCATCTTCTTCTTCCTTCGATTCGCTTCTTCTTCCTCCGGTCTTCTCGTCCTTCTCGTCCGGCGTCGTCCTTCTCGTCCGGCATCGTCGTCTCTTCTCGCAGGCCGCTCCTCGCAATGGGAGGCTCCCGCTCTGTGAGGCTTCGCTCCGGGTGACAGGTCTTGTATAACGAAGGCACCTGGTGACCCCGCCCCCCCTCTGACGTCATGGGGAAAGCCATAGGGAATTCCACATGACGTCCCCGTGCGTCAGAGGGGGCGGGGTCACCAGGTGCCTTCGTTATAAAAGACCTGTCACCCGGAGCGAAGCCTCACAGAGCGGGAGCCTCCCATTGCGAGGAGCGGCCTGCGAGAAGAGACGACGATGCCGGACGAGAAGGACGACGCCGGACGAGAAGGACGAGAAGACCGGAGGAAGAAGAAGCGAATCGAAGGAAGAAGACGATGGAAGAAGATGACGGAAGGAGAAGATGAAGAAAGGAAGACCAGAAGAAAGAAGAAAGAAGATTTTAATAAAGGAATTGTCAAAGACTGTCTCCTGTAATTTTTACCATTTTTGACACTTTTTTGGTGAAATGGTAGGGGTACTTTTGTACCCCCTTACCATTTCACACAGGGGGGGGGCGGGATCTGGGGGTCCCCTTGTTAAAGGGGGCTTCCAGATTCCGATAAGCCCCCCGCCCGCAGACCCCCACAACCACCGGCCAGGGTTGTGGGGATGAGGCCCTTGTCCTCATCAACATGGGGACAAGGTGCTTTGGGGGGGACCCCAAAGCACCCTCCCAATGTTGAGGGCATGTGGCCTGGTACGGTTCAGGCGGGAGGGGGGGCCGCTCTCGTCCCCCCCTCCTTTCCTGCGGCCTGCCAGGTTGCGTGCTCGGATAAAGGGTCTGGTATGGATTTTGAGGGGGACCCCCACGCCATTTTTTTTTTTTTTTTTTTTTGCCGGGGTTCCCCTTAAAATCCATCCCAGACCTGAAGGGTCTGGTATGGATATTTGGGGGGGACCCTACGCCATTTTTTTTTTTTTTTTTTTTTGGCTGGGGTCCCCCTTAATATCCATACCAGACCTGAAGGGCCTGGTTATTGAATTTGGGGGGACCCCTACGCTTTTTTTTTTTTTTTTTATATCAATGAATGACTGTTTTTTAAATAGCTTTTTTTTCTGCAAAAATGACACTTTGTCATTCGAATTCATTCGAATGCATTCGAATTCATTCGAATTATTCGTTATATCTGCTATAATAATTTCGTTTGAATTAGTTGAAATTTGATATTGGTAGTTGGATTCGAATAATTTGGAGCTGAAATTCGTAAACGGAATTTTTCCTGCAAAAATGACACTTTGTCATTCGAATTCATTCGAATCCATTCGAATTCATTCGAATTCATTCGAATTCATTCGAATCATTCGGCGACGAAATTCGTAAACGGAATTTCGTATTCCGTACGGAATTCGTAAAAAAAAAAAAACTACAAGATCGTACTACAGATTCGTAAATTCGTACGAATTTCGAAAAATTCGTACGAATTACGAATTCGTACGAAACGAATCGCACATGTCTGCGATTGTCCACAAATGGCATTAACAAATGGCGTTCTCACTGGTGAAAGAAATTGAATTGAAACCTCCTTCTTCACCACCTAGCTCATGGAACTACAGGTGAGATGAAGGATAGAAGGCCCAAAAACAGAATGCCTTCTCTCACTAATAGGTAGGGCTCAGACATCACCTCCATTCTGTAATGAATTGAACCCCTAAGTATTTTAGGACCTGAGGCTGGCTCTTCTTATAATTGACTATCCATCCAAAATGCTTGTGGGTCCCACAGGCTAGACACATGTGATCCAGCAGGAGACTTCTTGACAGCTCTAGCTGCAAAGTGTCATCAAGGTAATGAAAGATTTGAAGACCCTTGACCCTCAGTGTTGCTACAATGTCTGACAGCACCTTTGAGAAAGTTCTGGGTGCAGTGAAAAGGCTCAATGGCAGATAATGAAATTGGAAGTGAATCCCATCTACCGCAAGTCTTAGAAATAGGTGGTGTACTGGGTCTACAGGAACATGAAGATACATGTCTGCCAAATCTACTGAAGCCATACAGTTTCACTTTTTCATTACCAAAATGATAGTTTCCAATGGTCCTATCATGAGTGGAGGAACCTTCATAAAGGTGTTTATATGTTTCAGATCTAGGATTGGTCTGAAGAATCCCCCATGGCAAAGATCAAAGAGGAGTACTGTATACATCTTCACCCTACTCCTGTCTCTGCACTGGAAGAATGGCTTGAGCTGTCAACAATTAAATTCTATGTGCTTGCCAACACCACATTATCTCTGGAGATGCAGGCATACCAGTTGCTAAAAAATGCTTTTGAGGAGGTCTTCTTGCAAATTACATATGATAGCCTCTCTGGATAATCGCAGGAATCCAGGCATCCTTCATCTACTCCACCAAAGCCTCTCTGAAAAGAGTAAACTTCGCTCCTACCCAAGAGGCCTGGATGGACACACCTACAGAAGACTTTGTTGGTTGACTTCAACCCCTGGATGGAATTGGACTTGGCTTCTTTCGGAAATAAATTCTGTTCTGTAAGGAGAGGCGATGCAGATCGTGCAGTTCTAATAGCTAGGAACCACAATCTGTCATCTCCTATAGTCAGTCCCCTCCCCCTACAGTTAGAACACACAGTCAGGGAACACAGCTAACCCCTTGATCGCCCCCTAGTGTTAACTCCTTCCCTGCCATTGACATTTATACAGTTATAAGTGCATTTTTATAGCACCGATCGCTGTATTAATTGTCAATCGTCCCAAAAATTTGTCAAAAGTGTCCGATGTGTCTGCCATAATGTCACAGTCATGATAAAAATCGCATATCATCGCCATTACTAGTAAAAAAAAATAATAAAAATAATAAAAATAACTTTTGCTCAAACCAATCAATATATGCTTATTGTGATTTTTATTACCAAAAATATGTAGAATACATATCAGCCTAAACTGAGAAAAAAAATTTGCTTTTAAAAAAGAATTGGGGATATTTATTATAGCAAAAAGTACAAAAATTTTTTTTTTCAAAATTGTCGCATTGACGCAGAGACAATCAAATGCCCCCAAAAGAAAGCTCTATTTGTGGGAAAAAAGGACGTCAATTTTATTTGGGTACAGCATTGCAGGACCACGCAATTGTCAGTCAAAGCGACACAGTACCGTATGGCAAAAAATGGCCTGGTCATTGAGCACCCAAATATTCCGGGGCTGAAGTGGTTAAAGGAGCAGTGATTTTAATGATGCTTAAAGTGAAACAATAAAAATTAATAATTTAAAAATAGTGCCTGTAAAATGGTGCATCTGTACCATGTATAGAACCTGCTGCAGGTAAACTGACATTTGTCAAGAAAAAAAAGAGACATTTAAATGAATTATCACTGCTGCAAGAGTTATTGCCGGCAATACAAAAAAAATGGATCTAAATTGGGGGGACATTGTTTTTTATTTTATTTTTTACAAAGGAATTGTCAAAAACGGTCTCCTGTCTTTATATTTGAATTTTTTTTGTGGTGAATAGGGGTACGATGTATCCCATACTCATTCATTTGGGGGGGCTGGGATATGGGAACCCCTAAGCTCCCTGCTTGCAGACCCCACAACCACCACTCAGGGTTGTTGGGAAGAGGCCATTGTCCCTATCAAGGTAGAGCTCCCCCGGTCCCAAAGCACCCCCCATGTTTAGGGTATGTGGCTGGTATGGTTCAGGAGGGGGGCACGTTGCTCATCCAGCCCTCTCCTGGCCTGCTAGGCTGCATGCTCGCATAGGGGTCTGGTATGGATTATGTGCGGGACCCCACGCCATTTTTTTCCATTTTGGCATGAGGGTTCCCTGGGGAACAAAAAAAATTTGAGGTGTGCGGACAAAGAAAAGAACACTTTCTAGGGGTGGACAGCTGGACTTTATAGTCCAGGAAATGTTTTATATATATATATATATATATATATATATATATATATATATATATATATATATATATATACATATACATACATATACACATATACATACACACACATATATACATATGCACACACACACACACACATATACACAAAGGATCTCACAAAAGTGAGTACACCCCTCACATCACATTTTTATTAATATTTTATTATATCTTTTCATGTGACAGCACTAAAGAAATGACACTTTGCTACAATGTAAAGTAGTGAGTGTACAGCTTGTATAAGTGTGTCAATTTGTTCTCCCATCAAAATAACTCACACAGCCATGAATGTCTAAACCGCTGGCAACAAAAGTGAGTACGCCCATAAGTAAAAAGTCCAAATTAGGCTCAATTAGCCATTTCCCCTCCCCGGTGTCATGTGAATCAGTGTTAAAAGATCTCAGGTGTGAATGGGAGCAGGTATGTTAAATTTGGTGTTATCGCTCTCACTCTCTCATACTGGTCACTAGAAGTTCAACACGGCACCACTTGGCAAATAACTGAGGATCTGAAAAAAATAATTGTTGCTCTACTTAAAGATGGCCTAGGCTATAAGAAGATTGCCAAGACCCTGAACTGAGCTTCAGCATGGTAGTCAAGACCATAGAGCTGTTTAACAAGACAGGTTCTACTCAGAACAGGCCTCACCATTGTCGACCAAAGAAGTTGAGTGCACATGCTAAGCATCATATTCAGAGGTTGTCTTTTGGAAATAGACATACGAGTGCTGCCAGCATTTCTGCAGAGGTTGAAGGGGTAGGGGGGGTCAGCCTGTCAGTGCTCAGACCATACACCACGCACTGCATCAAATTGGTCTGCATGGCTGTCATCCTAAAAGAAAGCCTATTCAAGATGATGCACAAGAAAGCCCGCAAACAGTTTGCTCAAGACAAGCAGACGAAGGACATGGATTACTGGAACCATGTCCTGTGGTCTGATGAGACCAAGATAAACGTTTTTGGTTCAGATGGTGTCAAGCGTGTGTGGCGGCACCCAGGTGAGGAGTACAAAGACAAGTGTGTCTTGCCTACAGTCAAGCATGGTGGTGGGAGTGTCATGGTCTGGGGCTGCATGAGTGCTGCCGACACTAGGGGACCTACAGTTCATTGAGGGAACCACGATTCAAACCCACGTTCGAATCGAGCACCGGGCGTTCGCCCGCTCGGCGAGCCCAGAACTATTTGGGCCGTTCGCATCACATTCGTGTGATGCGAGCGGCCCGCAATGCATTGCGCCAGGCGCAGTGCATTGCTGGCTGATGATTGGCCAAGCATGCACTGTGACCCCGCATGCTTGGCCAATCACAGCGCCGGCAGCGAGGAGAGCAATAATTGGCTACAGGCAGGACGCCTGTAGCCAATTATAGCTCAGGGGCTTTAGTACACGCCCCACTGTATAAAAGGCCGCCGCGCCGTCGGCCTAGTGCACATGTGTTCCGGCTTTGATTGAGTGAATAGGCAGACTGCTGATTCATTGCTAAACCATTGCTGATTACCATTGCTGATTACCATTGCTGATTACCATTGCTGATCCATTGTGAATACTGATCATTTCTGCTGATTGCACTGCTGCTGAGTGTGACATTATCTGCTGCTGGGGATTAGTCTGGCGTGTGTGTGCTGTTAGTACCGCATTGCAGTAGCACCCATTGCAGTGCTGTTCGTACATAATTGCACCATAACCTTCTGTCCCAACCCTCTGTCCCATCCCAGGCAGGGATTTATAGGAGCTAGTGTGTGTGTGTCAGCACACATAGGAGCTAGTGTGTGTGTGTGTGTCAGCACACATAGGAGCTAGTGTGTGTGTGTGTGTCAGCACACATAGGAGCTAGTGTGTGTGTGTGTGTGTGTGTGTCAGAACACATAGGAGCTAGTGTGTGTGTGTGTGTCAGCACGCATAGGGGCTAGTGTGTGTGTGTCAGCACACATAGGAGCTATAGTGTGTTTGTGTCAGCACACATAGGAGCTAGTGTGGGTGTGTCAGCACACATAGGAGCTAGTGTGTGTGTGTCAGCACACATAGGAGCTAGTGTGTGTGTCAGTACACATAGGAGCTAGTGTGTGTCAGCACACATAGGAGCTAGTGTGTGTGTGTGTGTCAGCACACATAGGAGCTAGTGTGTGTGTGTGTCAGCACACATAGGAGCTAGTGTGTGTGTGTCAGCACACATAGGAGCTAGTGTGTGTGTGTCAGCACACATAGGAGCTAGTGTGTGTGTGTCAGCACACATAGGAGCTAGTGTGTGTGTGTGTCAGCACACATAGGAGCTATAGTGTGTGTGTGTCAGCACACATAGGAGCTAGTGTGTGTGTGTCAGCACACATAGGAGCTATAGTGTGTTTGTGTCAGCACACATAGGAGCTAGTGTGCGTGTGTCAGCACACATAGGAGCTAGTGTGCGTGTGTCAGCACACATAGGAGCTAGTGTGTGTGTGTCAGCACACATAGGAGCTATAGTGTGTTTGTGTCAGCACACATAGGAGCTAGTGTGTGTTTGTGTCAGCACACATAGGAGCTATAGTGTGTTTGTGTCAGCACACATAGGAGCTAGTGTGTGTGTGTCAGCACACATAGGTGCTAGTGTGTGTGTCAGCACACATAGGAGCTAGTGTGTGTGTCAGCACACATAGGATCTAGTGTGTGTGTGTGTCAGCACACATAGGAGCTATAGTGTGTTTGTGTCAGCACACATAGGAGCTATAGTGTGTGTGTGTCAGCACACATAGGAGCTAGTGTGTGTGTGTGTGTGTCAGCACACATAGGAGCTAGTGTGTGTGTGTCAGCACACATAGGAGCTAGTGTGTGTGTGTCAGCACACATAGGAGCTAGTGTGTGTGTGTCAGCACACATAGGAGCTATAGTGTGTGTGTGTCAGCACACATAGGAGCTAGTGTGTGTGTGTCAGCACACATAGGAGCTAGTGTGTGTGTGTCAGCACACATAGGAGCTAGTGTGTGTGTGTGTGTCAGCACACATAGGAGCTAGTGTGTGTGTGTCAGCACACATAGGAGCTAGTGTGTGTGTGTCAGCACACATAGGAGCTAGTGTGTGTGTGTCAGCACACATAGGAGCTAGTGTGTGTGTGTCAGCACACATAGGAGCTAGTGTGTGTGTGTCAGCACACATAGGAGCTAGTGTGTGTGTGTCAGCACACATAGGAGCTAGTGTGTGTGTGTCAGCACACATAGGAGCTAGTGTGTGTGTGTGTGTGTGTGTCAGCACACATAGGAGCTAGTGTGTGTGTGTCAGCACACATAGGAGCTAGTGTGTGTGTGTCAGCACACATAGGAGCTAGTGTGTGTGTGTCAGCACACATAGGAGCTAGTGTGTGTGTGTCAGCACACATAGGAGCTAGTGTGTGTGTGTCAGCACACATAGGAGCTATAGTGTGTGTGTGTCAGCACACATAGGAGCTATAGTGTGTGTGTGTCAGCACACATAGGAGCTATAGTGTGTGTTCAGCACACATAGGAGCTAGTGTGTGTGTCAGCACACATAGGAGCTATAGTGTGTGTGTGTCAGCACACATAGGAGCTAGTGTGTGTGTGTCAGCACACATAGGAGCTATAGTGTGTGTGTGTCAGCACACATAGGAGCTATAGTGTGTGTGTGTCAGCACACATAGGAGCTATAGTGTGTGTGTGTCAGCACACATAGGAGCTAGTGTGTGTGTGTCAGCACACATAGGAGCTATAGTGTGTGTGTGTCAGCACACATAGGAGCTATAGTGTGTTTGTGTCAGCACACATAGGAGCTAG
The DNA here is from genome assembly GCA_028564925.1 of Lithobates sylvaticus. Lineage (NCBI taxonomy): Eukaryota > Metazoa > Chordata > Amphibia > Anura > Ranidae > Lithobates > Lithobates sylvaticus. The sequence continues at coordinate 133,012,835 of CM053027.1, forward strand.
TGTGTGTGTGTCAGCACACATAGGAGCTAGTGTGTGTGTGTCAGCACATATAGGAGCTAGTGTGTGTGTGTCAGCACACATAGGAGCTATAGTGTGTTTGTGTCAGCACACATAGGAGATATAGTGTGTTTGTGTCAGCACACATAGGAGCTAGTGTGTGTGTATGTGTCAGCACACATAGGAGCTAGTGTGTGTGTGTCAGCACACATAGGAGCTAGTGTGTGTGTGTCAGCACACATAGGAGCTAGTGTGTGTGTGTCAGCACACATAGGAGCTAGTGTGTGTGTCAGCACACATAGGAGCTAGTGTGTGTGTGTGTCAGCACACATAGGAGCTAGTGTGTGTGTGTGTGTCACACACATAGGAGCTAGTGTGTGTGTGTGTGTGTGTCAGCACACATAGGAGCTAGTGTGTGTGTGTCAGCACACATAGGAGCTAGTGTGTGTGTGTGTCAGCACACATAGGAGCTAGTGTGTGTGTGTCAGCACACATAGGAGCTATAGTGTGTTTGTGTCAGCACACATAGGAGCTAGTGTGTGTGTGTCAGCACACATAGGAGCTAGTGTGTGTGTGTCAGCACACATAGGAGCTAGTGTGTGTGTGTGTGCACACATAGGAGCTAGTGTGTGTGTGTCAGCACACATAGGAGCTATAGTGTGTGTGTGTCAGCACACATAGGAGCTATTGTGTGTGTGTGTCAGCACACATAGGAGCTAGTGTGTGTGTCAGCACACATAGGAGCTAGTGTGTGTGTGTCAGCACACATAGGAGCTATAGTGTGTGTGTGTCAGCACACATAGGAGCTAGTGTGTGTGTGTCAGCACACATAGGAGCTAGTGTGTGTGTGTGTCAGCACACATAGGAGCTAGTGTGTGTGTGTCAGCACACATAGGAGCTAGTGTGTGTGTGTCAGCACACATAGGAGCTAGTGTGTGTGTGTCAGCACACATAGGAGCTATAGTGTGTTTGTGTCAGCACACATAGGAGCTAGTGTGTGTGTGTCAGCACACATAGGATCTAGTGTGTGTGTGTGTCAGCACACATAGGAGCTATAGTGTGTGTGTGTCAGCACACATAGGAGCTAGTGTGTGTGTCAGCACACATAGGAGCTAGTGTGTGTGTGTGTCAGCACACATAGGAGCTAGTGTGTGTGTGTGTCAGCACACATAGGAGCTAGTGTGTGTGTGTGTGTGTGTGTTGTCAGCACACATAGGAGCTAGTGTGTGTGTGTCAGCACACATAGGAGCTATGTGTGTGTGTCAGCACACATAGGTGCTAGTGTGTGTGTGTCAGCACACATAGGAGCTAGTGTGTGTTGTGTCAGCACACATAGGAGCACACATAGGAGCTATAGTGTGTGTGTGTCAGCACACATAGGAGCTAGTGTGTGTGTGTCAGCACACATAGGAGCTATAGTGTGTGTGTATGTCAGCACACATAGGAGCTAGTGTGTTTGTGTCAGCACACATAGGAGCTAGTGTGTGTGTGTGTGTCAGCACACATAGGAGCTAGTGTGTGTGTGTCAGCACACATAGGAGCTATAGTGTGTGTGTGTCAGCACACATAGGAGCTTGTGTGTGTGTGTGTCAGCACACATAGGAGCTAGTGTGTGTGTCAGCACACATAGGAGCTAGTGTGTGTGTGTCAGCACACATAGGAGCTATAGTGTGTGTGTGTCAGCACACATAGGAGCTAGTGTGTGTGTGTCAGCACACATAGGAGCTATGGTGTGTGTGTGTCAGCACACATAGGAGCTAGTGTGTGTTTGTGTCAGCACACATAGGAGCTAGTGTGTGTGTGTCAGCACACACATAGGAGCTAGTGTGTGTGTGTCAGCACACATAGGAGCTAGTGTGTGTGTGTGTCAGCACACATAGGAGCTAGTGTGTGTGTGTCAGCACACATAGGAGCTAGTGTGTGTGTGTCAGCACACATAGGAGCTAGTGTGTGTGTGTGTGTGTGTGTCAGCACACATAGGAGCTAGTGTGTGTGTGTCTAGCACACATAGGAGCTAGTGTGTGTTTGTGTCAGCACACATAGGAGCTAGTGTGTGTGTGTGTGTCAGCACACATAGGAGCTAGTGTGTGTGTGTGTCAGCACACATAGGAGCTAGTGTGTGTGTGTCAGCACACATAGGAGCTAGTGTGTGTGTGTCAGCACACATAGGAGCTAGTGTGTGTGTGTGTGTGTGTCAGCACACATAGGAGCTAGTGTGTGTGTCAGCACACATAGGAGCTAGTGTGTGTGTGTCAACACACATAGGAGCTATAGTGTGTGTGTGTCAGCACACATAGGAGCTATAGTGTGTTTGTGTCAGCACACATAGGAGCTATAGTGTGTTTGTGTCAGCACACATAGGAGCTAGTGTGTGTGTCAGCACACATAGGAGCTAGTGTGTGTGTCAGCACACATACGAGCTACTGTGTGTGTGTGTCAGCACACATAGGAGCTAGTGTGTGTGTGTGTGTCAGCACACATAGGAGCTAGTGTGTGTGTGTGTGTCAGCACACATAGGAGCTATAGTGTGTTTGTGTCAGCACACATAGGAGCTAGTGTGTGTGTGCAGCACACATAGGAGCTAGTGTGTGTGTGTCAGCACACATAGGAGCTAGTGTGTGTGTGTGTCAGCACACATAGGAGCTAGTGTGTGTGTGTGTGTGTGTGTGTGTGTGTGTCAGCACACATAGGATCTAGTGTGTGTGTGTTTGTCAGCACACATAGGAGCTAGTGTGTGTGTGTCAGCACACAAAGGAGCTAGTGTGTGTCAGCACACATAGGAGCTAGTGTGTGTGTGTGTGTGTGTCAGCCCAGTTCTGGTCATCTAAGGCAGCCTCTATCTGCCATAAGGCCCTGTTGCTGTCATCTAAGGCATCCATCTGCAGGAGTTAGTGTGTGTGCTGTGTGACTCCAGCACAATATACACTACCCACTACAATGCCTGGAAGACCGCCAAGGAGAGGCAGACAGTCCCGAGGCAAGAACACAGGGCAAGCAGGCTCTGTTTCTAGAGACAACAGTGCTGGTCGTGGACGTGGTCATGCATCGTCATCAGCACGTGGCCATGGGACACGCTTGTCCTTGTTTTCGGCAGCTGGACATGTTGAGCCACATCATGCCGAAGGCTTGGTAGAATGGATGACCAAGCCCTCCTCATCCTCCTCATCCTCTCTCACCCAGGCTCAGGGTACTGGCAGAGCAGCTGCCAACGCATACTCAATGGCATCATCAGGCACCCCTTCCCTAGACCCACCATGTCCTCCTGAGGAGTCCCCCGAACTGTTTGAGCACAGTGTTGGGTACATGCTCCAGGAGGATGCCCAACGTTTTGAAGGCTCGGATGATGATACCCAGCTTGAGGAAGGCAGTAGTGTGCGCGCAGAGAGAGGGGATGCTGAAGGACAGCAATCTGGCAGTCATGTTCCACCAGCTGCAGCTTACTGCCAGGTTTGCTCCAGTGGTGAAGAGGGAGGGGATGATGAGGTCACTGACTCCACCTGGGTGCCTGAAGGGAGAGAGGAGGAGGAGGAGGAGGAGGCGGCGGCACATGTCCAACGAGGCAGGATGCCCTCCGGAGGCCAGCTAGAGGCCAGCACACCAACTGAATCACACCGCAGAGCTCCGCCTGTGCAGGGCGCTGCCTCTGCACGTTATCACAAAAGTTCTTTGGTGTGGGCCTTTTTTGAGACAAGTACATCAGATCGCACCACTGCTATTTGCAATATTTGTCTCAAGCGTATCTCGTGTGGCCAAAACATCAGCTGCTTGGGCACCACAAGCATGACCAGACATATGTCGACCTGCCATGCAGCTCGTTGGCAAGCGCACATTAAAGACCCACACCAAAGAACAAAGCGGACCTCTCCTTGCTCCTCATCAGCTGGGATCTCCAACCCCACTATATCTTCAGTCCTCTCTGAAAGCTGCTCTGAGAGGACTGAAGGTGTAGAATTAGGTGTGTCACAACCAAGTACTTGCAGTACACCGACGTCCGATTGTAGCAGGCAAATTTCCCTGCCCCAGCTGCTGGACCGTCGAAAGAAGTTTACTCCCAGCCATCCACATGCCCAGTGGTTGAATGCTAGCTTGGCTAATTTGCTAGCACTTCAACTGCTGCCTTTTCAGTTAATAGACTCGGCCCCCTTCCGTGAGTTTGTTCAATGTGCGGTTCCTCAGTGGCAGGTTCCCAAACGCCACTTTTTCTCACGGAAGGCGATTCCGGCTCTCTACCGGCATGTGGAAGGCAATGTCCATGCCTCGCTGGACAGGGCGGTCAGCGGTAAGGTGCATATTACCGCTGACTCATGGTCCAGCAGGCATGGACAGGGACGTTATCTGTCTTTCACGGCCCATTGGGTCACTCTATTGGCAGCTGGGAGGGATGCAGGACAAGGTGCAGTAGTGTTGGAGGTTGTTCTGCCACCACGCCTCCAAAATGCTACTACTGGTTGTGACACACCTCTCTCCTCCACCCCCTCCTCTTCTTCTTCCTCCATGGCCTCTTTGAGTGCTCTGTCCTCAGAACCAGCGGTGCTCCGTAGGCGTACAAGGGGCTACGCGAGTACGCAGGCAAAAAGATGCCATGCCGTGCTTGCGCTGGTGTGTTTGGGGGACAGGAGCCACACTGGGGCAGAGGTTCTGGCAGCTCTGCAGGGGTAGGCCGAGAGGTGGTTGACGCCACGCCAGCTTAAGCCAGGAATGGTGGTTTCTGACAATGGCACCAACCTTCTCTCCGCCCTGCGACAGGGGCAGCTCACCCATGTGCCCTGTATGGCTCACATCCTCAACCTGGTGGTGCAGCGGTTCTTGGGCAGGTACCCAGGCTTACAGGATGTCCTGAGGCAGGCCAGGAAAGTCTGTGTGCATTTTCGCCGATCGTATAATGTTAGTGCTCGGCTGGCTGAGCTGCAAAAGGAGTTGAACCTGCCCAAGAACCGCCTAATATGTGACATGCCCACCAGGTGGAACTCAACGTTGGCCATGCTGCAGCGACTGCACACGCAGCAGAGGGCCATCAATGAGTACCTTTGCGACTACGGCACCAGGACAGGGTCAGGGGAGCTTGGATTTTTTTCCCCACGCCAGTGGAGCATGATCAGGGATGCATGCACTGTCCTGTCACCATTTGAGGAGGCCACAAGGATGGTGAGCAGTGACAGTGCATGCATCAGTGACACTGTACCTCTTGTCCACCTGTTGGAGCATACGCTGCGTGGGATAATGGACAGGGCACTTGAGGCAGAACATAGGCAGGAAGAGGAGGACTTCCTTGCCTCTCAAGGCCCCCTTTATCCAGACAGTGTTCCTTCTGTCCCACCCATCACACAGGAAGAGGATGAGGAGGAGGAGGAGGAGGATTGTGTGAGCATGGAGGTGGAGCCTGGCACTCAGCATCAGCAGCAGCAGTCTTTTAGGGATGATGTACAGTCCCAACAAACCAGTGGACTTGTACGTGGCTGGGAGGAGGTGGCTGGCGATCATGTCGTCCTCAGTGACCCAGAAGACTCCGGACCGAATGCCTCAGCTAACCTATGTTGAATGACCTCCCTGATCCTGCAAAGCCTGCGGAAGGATCCTCGTATTCTTCGGATCAAGGAGAGGGACCATTACTGGCTGGCCACTCTCCTTGATCCACGGTACAAGGGTAAGGTTGCGGACCTTATCTTGCCGTCGCAGAGGGAGCAGAGGATGAGACATCTCAGGGAGGCCTTGCAGAAAGGTCTGTGCAACGCGTTCCCAGAAACTGGGAGGTTACAAACTCCTGGTCCTGGACGACGAGTTGCTGAGGCTTCGGTCAGTAGCAGAAGGAGCGGTGGGGAAGGTGGACGTCTGACCGATGCGTTCAGAATTTTTTTTAGTCCGCAGCCCCAAGGTATGATCGGTTCCAGCAACCATCGCCAGCGTCTGATATACATGGTGCAGGAATACCTAGGGGCAAGGTCAGACTTGGACACCTTTCCCACCAAAAATCCTCTGGCTTACTGGGTCTTGAGGATGGATCACTGGCCAGAGCTTGCACAGTATGCAATTGAGCTACTGGCCTGTCCTGCATCCAGCGTTCTTTCCGAATGCACATTCAGTGCTGCTGGAGGATTTGTCACCGATCACAGGGTGCGCCTGTCCACCGACTCGGTTGATTGACTGACCTTCATAAAGATGAATCAGTCTTGGATCACCACCAGCTACCAGGCACCTGAAGCGGATATAACTGAATAATTTATAATGTCACATCCCTTCAAGACTGCCTATGCTGATGCTGAGTGACTGTCCTGTTATGTTCACTGACTATCCTCTTCCTCCTCCTCAATGATCCATTCCTTGATAGCTTGGAAGAACATTTTTGTTTCTGGGTGCCACCACACTAGTGCCTAAGGCACAATTTTTCAGCCCCTGTATAACAGGGGCGTGTAATTACAATTTTTTTTAACAAATGCTTCGCAACAGGTCTGACTGCTGTGCTCCAAGTACAGTATCTGTGAGGGGTTGCAGTGTTGTGGCACCAGCACCGTTGCCTAAGGCACAATTTTTAAGCCCCTGTTTAACAGGGGCGTGTAATTACAATTTTTTAAGCAATGCTTCGCAACAGGTCTGACTGCTGTGCTCCAAGTACAGTATCTGTGAGGGGTTGCAGTGTTGTGGCACCAGCACCAGTGCCTAAGGCACAATTTTTCAGCCTCTGTTTAACAGGGGCGTGTAATTACAATTTTTTAAGCAATGCTTCGCAACAGGTCTGACTGCTGTGCTCCAAGCACAGTATCTGTGAGGGGTTGCAGTGTTGTGGCACCAGCACCAGTGCCTAAGGCACAATTTTTCAGCCCCTGTTTAACAGGGGCGTGTAATTACAATTTTTTAAGCAATGCTTCGCAACAGGTCTGACTGCTGTGCTCCAAGTACAGTATCTGTGAGGGGTTGCAGTGTTGTGGCACCAGCACCAGTGCCTAAGGCACAATTTTTCAGCCCCAGATTAACAGGGGCGTGTAATTACAATTTTTCTGCCCTGTTCAACAAATCTTGATCTAATAGTCCACAGCAGGGCCCATTCATGCGCCCACCAAGAGTAACTGTGAGGGCTTACAGTCTTGTGGCAACACCGTCCACCACCACCACCAAAGGCCCAATTTTTCAGCCCTGTTCAACAGGTGCATGCAATTACAAATCTTGATCTAATAATTCACAGCAGGGCCCATTCCTGCGCCCACCAAGAGTAAGTGTGAGGGCTTACAGTCTTGTGGCAACACCGTCCACCACCACCACCACCAAAGGCCCAATTTTTCTGCCCTGTTCAACAGGTGCATGCAATTACAAATCTTGATCTAATAATTCACAGCAGGGCCAATTCCTGTGCCCACCAAGAGTAACTGTGAGGGCTTACAGTGTTGTGGCTACACCAACATCTAATGGGGCAAATTTCTGCAGAGTATATACGGCAGGCCCCTTCTTTCAAACATCCAACTAACAAACGACTCCTACTTGCAAACGGAAGGAGAAAACAGGAAGTGAGAGGAAAAATCTACCCCTAGGAAGGGAAATTCTATCCTGTTAGATTTAATTTGGGAAAAAGGTATCTCCTCTCTACTGATGCTTTATCACCAATCCTTGTTTCAATTAAAACCCCACTTTTCCAAAAACATTTGTCATTGGGACGGAAAGTGAGGTGAAATGTTCTGAACAGATGTGCAAAGACAGCACCTGTTACAGGGGTGATAACCCCTCCCTATGTTCACCAAAAAGCTTAAAAATAGATTGTTTTTTTTTGGATGGGGCTACACTTAAAGAATGTACCTGTTCAGATTCTACTTATGAACAAACATACAGTCCGCAAGTGGTTTTAAATGGCTTCTTTTTTTCCTTTATACTGCTGTTCAGAGTATATAGGGTTGTAGGTATAGGGTTTTATTTTGGGTGCGGGGTCCCCCTTAATATCCATAAAAGACCCAAAGGGGCTGGGGGGGGGGGGGGGGGGATGGGGTAGCCATGCCATTTTTCATCAAGGATTTTCAGCCATATGGCCAGGACAAGACATGACATTAAAGCCGCAAGTGGTTTTAAATGGCTTCTTTTTTTCCCTTTACACATGTCATTTTGAGCAGGGACAGTTCTAAACAAGGGAAACACATTCCACTTCACAGGCATACTTTAGACACCCCCACAGGTACCATATTTACAAGGAATATTTCACTTTTACTTTTTTTTTTAGACTTTATGCATCATTAAAATGACTGCTCCCGAAAAAAAAAACGTTAGTTTTTAAAAGTTCTTTTTGCATTGATATATGTCCCCTGGGGCAGGACCCGGGTCCCCAAACCCGTTTTATGACATTAACATGCATTTTGGCCGTTATAATTAGCACTTTGATTTCGAACGGTCGCGTCCATTGTAACGAAAAGGGTTCGAAAATTTGCACAAACTTTCGGTCCTTTCGAAGGTTCTGGTGCGAACCGTACCCAGGGGTGTTCGGCTCATCCCTATTGAAATGGCAATGCAGATGAAAATCATTGAAAAAAATGGCCTGGCCCCCCCTCAGTTCATTACCTGGCGCTTTGGGTCTGGTATGAATACTAAGGGGAACCCGTCACCAAGATAAAAAAAAAATGCGTGGGGGTCCCCCCAAAATCCATACCAGGCCCTTCAGATCTGGTATGTATATTAAGGGGAACCCTGCGCCAAATATTTTTAAAAAAAATGGTGTAGGGGTAGCCCCAAAATCCATACTAGGCCCTTCAAGTCTGGCATGGATTTTAAGGAGAACCCTGCACCAAAATAAAAAAAAATGTGTAGGGGTCCCCCCAAAATCCATACCAGAGCCTCATCTGAGCACGCAACCTGGCAGGCCACAGGAAAAGGGGGAGGGATGAGAGAGTTCCCCCCCTGAACCATACCAGACCACATGCCCTCAACATGGGGAGGGTGCTTTTGGGTCACCCCCAAAGCACCTTGTCCTCATGTTGATGGGGACAAGGGCCTCATCCCCACAACCCTTGCCCAGGGTTGGTTGTGGGGGTTTGCGGGCGGGGGACTTATCGGAATCTGGAACTTTAACAAGGGGGCCCCCAGATCCCTGGCCCATGTAAATGGGTAGGGGTACATTGTTCCCCTACCCATTCACCAATAAAAGTGTCAAAAAGTTAAAAACACAACACACAATTTTTGCCAATTCCATTATCTAAAAAAAAAAAAAAAAAAAGCTATGCCTTTATGGGAGGCATCCCGCTGACTGCTGTCTCTGGGCTGTGACCCTTCAGGTCTGGTATGGATTTTAAATTTTTTTAAAAAATGGCATGGAGGCACCCCCCCCTGAACCATATCAGACCACATCTGGCTGAAATTTTAGTTGGTCTACCTGACCGTGGTTTGGTTTCAACAGAACCCCTCATTTTCCACTTCTTGATTAGAGTTTTAACACTGCTAATTGGCATTCCTTGGATATCTTTTTATATACCTTTCCTGTTTTATACAGTTTAACTAGCCTTTCCCACAGATCCTTTGACAATCCAGAAACGTCAGTGCAGCACTGGATGAAAGATGCAAGGGTCTGTCAGGAGTCCAGAAATTCATTGACCTTTTACACACACACACTAATTACAAACAAACAGATCACAGGTGAGGATGGTTACCTTTAACCACTTGACAACTGGGCACTCGTGACCAGACCAATTTTTAGCTTTCAGCGCTCTCACACTTTGAATGACAATTACTAAGTCATGCAACACTGTACCCAAATGAATTTTTTGTACTTTTTTCATACACATAGAGCTTTCTTTTGGTGGTATTTGATCACCTCTGGGTTTTTTATTTTTTGCACTATAAATGAAAAAAGACCGAAAATTTTGAAAAAAAAACGCATTTTTCTTTATTTCTGTGATAACATTTTGCAAATTATTAATTTTTCTTCATAAATTTTTGCCACAATTTATACTGCTATATATCTTTGGTAAAAATAACCCAAATTAGTGGATAAAATGTGGTCTTTGTGAAAGTTAGAGAGTCTACAAGCTGTGGTGCAAATCATAAAAAATTGATCACACCTGATGAACTGGTGGCCTATCTCCTTTCTTGTGACCCGAACAAGCCAGGAAAGTACAAATAACCCCCAAATGATCCCTTTTTTTAAGGTAGACATTCCAAGGTATTTAGTAAGATGCATGGTGAGGTTTTTGATGTTGTCATTTTTTCCCCACAATTCTTTGTAAAATTAAGATTTTTTTCCCCACAAAATTGTCATTGTAATAGGTTATTTCTCTCACATGGCATGTGTATACTACAAATAACGCCCCAAAATACATTCTGCTACTCCTCCTGAGTATTATGATACCACATGTGTGGAACTTTTCCACAGCCTGGCCACTTAGAGAGGCCCAACATGCAGGGAGCACCATCAGGTGTTCTAGGAGCATAAATTACACATCTAACTTGTTGACTACCTATTACACTTTTAAAGGCCCTGGAGCACCAGGACAATGACACGTGACACTGATATGTGGCACTGATGACACGTGACACTGTTGTGGCACTGATGACAGATGGCACTAATACGGGGCACTGATGACAGATGGCACTAATGTGTGGCACTGATGACACATGGCACTGATGACACATGGCACTTATACGTGGCACTGATGACACGTGGCACTGATGACACATGGCACTAATACGTGGCACTGATGACAGATGGCACGTGACACTGAAAGGTAGCACTGATGACAGATGGCACTGATAACAGATGGCACTAATATGTGGCACTGATGACACGTGGCACTGATGTGGCACTGATGACAGATGGCACTTATACATGGCACTGGGGGTAGATGGCACTGACAGGTGGCACTGGGGACAGATGGCACTGACAGGTGGCAGTGGGGACAGATGGTACTGACAGGTGGCAGTGGGGACAGATGTCACTGGGGACAGATGGCACTGACAGGTACTATGGGCACTTTATTTTTGTTTTTTTGGTTTTTCACTAACCGCTGCATCTCTAACTAAGCCGTTCATCTCTCCCTCCTCACACGCTGTCTCTGTGTGAGGAGGGAGAGCCGGCGATGAGAGATGATCTCATATGTTTAGAGGTGAGATGTGGGGTCTTATTGACCCCATATCTCACTGTAAATAGGACCTGTCATGCCATATTCCTATTACAAGGGATGTTTACATTCCTTGTAATAGGAATAAAAGTGATCAAAACATTTTTTGTGGGGGGGGAAAAAAGTGTCAAACTAAAAGTAAAATGAACATTAACATTTTTATTTATTTTTTTAAAGCGCCCCTGTCCCCGTGTGCTCGCATACAGAAGCGAACACATAAGTAAGTCCCGCCCACATATGAAAATGGTGTTCAAACCACACATGTGAGGTATCGCTGCGAACCTTATAGCGAGAACAATAATTTTGTCCCTAGACCTCCTCTGTAACTCAAAACATGTAACCAGTAAAAAAATTTAAATCTTCGCCTATGGGGATTTTTAAGTAGCGAAGTTTGGCGCCATTCCACGAGTGTATGCAATTTTGAAGGGTGACATGTTAGGTATCTATTTACTCGGCGTAACTTCATCTTTCACATTATGCAAAAACATTGGGCTAAATTTACAGTTTTGCTTTTTGTAAAGCCCAAAACATTTTTTTTTCCAAAAAAAAAAACGCGTTTGAAAAATTGCTGCGCAAGTACCGTGCTAGATAAAAGATTGCAACGACCGCCATTGTATTCTCTAGGGTCTTTGCTAAAAAACATATATAATGTTTTGGGGTTCTATGTAAATTTTCTAGCGAATAAATTATGATTTTTACATGTAGGAGAGAAATGTCAGAATTGTCCTGGGTGCTCCAGAACACCTGATGGTGCTCCCTGCATGTTGGGCCTCTGTATGTGGCCACGCTGTGTAAAAGTCTCACACATGTGGTATTGCCATACTTGAGAGTAATAGCAGAATGCGTTTTGGGTGTAATTTGTTGTATGCATATGCTGTGTGTGAGAAATAACCTGCTAATATGACAATTTTGTGGAAAAAAAAAAAAAAAAAAAAAGAAAAAAAAAAAATCTTGATATGACAAAGATTTGAGGGAAAAAGTTACAACTCCAAAAAGGGGTCATTTGGGGGGTATTTGTACTTTTATGGCATGTTAGGGTCTCAAGAAATAAGATAGGCCGTCAGTGCATCAGGTGTGATCAATTTTCAGATATTGGCACCATAGCTTGTGGACTCTATAACTTTCACAAAGACCAAATAATATACCCCAATTTGTACTTATTTTTACCAAAGATATGTAGCAGTATAAATTTTGGCCAAAATGTATCAAGAAAAATTACAAGTTTGCAAAATTTTATAACAGAAACTAAGAAAAATTTATTTTTTTACAGAATTTTCAGTATTTTTTTTTTATAGCGCAAAAAAAAAAAAACCCAACGGTGATTAAACACCACCAAAAGAAAGCTCTATTTGTGTGAAAAAAAGGACAAAAAATTCATATGGGTACAGTGTTGTATGACTGAGTAATTGTCATTCAAAATGTGAGAGCACCGAAAGCTGAAAATTGGTCTGGTTATTAAGGGTGTTTAAGTGCCCAGTGGTCAAGTGGATAAAGGAGCTGCAGGAATATTTGGCAAGTACTGACTGTGTGGTACATGTGACAACAATCTCCCGTATTCTTCATATGTCTGGGCTATGGGGAAGTGTGGCAAGATGGAAGCCTTTTCTTACGAACAAAACATCCAAGCTAAATTTTGCAAAAACACATCTGAAGTCTCCCAAAAGCATGTGGGAAAATATTTTATGGATACTTTATGTATGCATTTCCATGCAACTTTTATTGCACTGCTATGGACATTGCTTTTTACATGCTTGGTACTGCTGTGGTACATGCATGTTATATTCTGGCTGGTTGGGAGGGAGTGTCCATATGTTTTTTGTTTTACTATGTTTTAATATGTTTTACGGATTTTTATGTATGCCCTTCTATGCGATTTTTATCGCATTGCCATGGAGAAATATATACTTTTTTTACATGTATTGGACAACAGTGTTGCTTTATACTGCTTGGGTTTTACTGCCGTGGTTCATGCATGTCATGTCCTGGCGGGATGGGGTAGATTGCCCATATGCATTTTATGGATACTTTATGTATGTATGCGATATGCTGTTTACTTGCCGTTCATTTACCGCTCAAAGTGGTTCATTTGTGACAGTTTTATTTCGAGAAGCCTGTATACTTTGATACATGTATCTGCATGGCTTCCTTCTGTACAGCCCCTTTGCTTTATTCGTTCGACTTCTGCCTGAAGTCATCTCTTTTACGTTCCTATGTTTCTGCCTTCTGTTTTTATCTTTGTTTGTCATCAGCTCTTTTTCTTCTATTTCATAACTGTTTCTTTTTATAAGGTGTCTTTTCCTTTTTCTTTACCACAAACATGGTAGATGTGAGTATGATCGCTTGGTCTTATTATATATTATATGGCTTTTTGCTTATATATTATATATATATATATATATATATATATATATATATATATATATATATTACGTCCGACGCAGCAGTATTACTTAATGTTGACACAGCAGTATTACTTAATGTTTTATAACTGTGCTTTACATTAGTCTACTTCGGTTCTTTGACAGTGATCGTCTCTCTCTATTGTTGTTCATGGTATGTTTGATTGCGCTCAGCTGTGCAGATATATTTAATGCATTGTTCGGTGCCTTGTTATGTTTTTATACTGTATATTGTATCTATATTATAACTCTGTTAGTAATATTATCTGCTATAAGACAGCACGCCAACACAGTGAACCAGTTCTATTCGGACTTTACTAAGTATATATTAATACTGTGTCATTCTTTCAGAGGTCTTAATCCTTTTGGCTTTCTTTTTTTTTCGTGCTGCCCATTTTCCTGTGCACATTTGGTTTCTGCTTTAGTCTGATTAGATATGGGAGGAGTTTCTGGGGGTTGTCTATCCCCTATTTGGTTTTATTTCACTATAAATATTTTCAGTCAGAGTATGGTCACCAGTTATGATTAAGCATCTATATTGATGTGAAATGCGTTAGCCTGTCTGTACCTTTCATCACCATGATGTAACAGATTTTGTATCTTCTACACTGTTTTGTCACAAATAAAAGTTGTTATTCGGAGTGGGCCATTCAGCTGTTTTCTTCAATTTTCTACATGTGGAAAAATGTATTATGGTCTGATGAAACCAAGGTTGAACTTTTTGGCCATAATTCCAAAAGATATGTTTGGTACAAATACAACACTGCACATCACCAAGAGAACACCATACCCACAGTGAAGCATGGTGGTGGCAGCATCATGCTTTGGGGCTGTTTTTCTTCAGCTTAGTCAAGGTAGAGGGAATTATGAACAGTTCCAAATACCAGTCAATATTGGCACAAAACCTTCAGGCTTCTGCTAGAAAGCTGAACATGAAGATGAACTTCATCTTTTAGCATGACAAGGACTCAAAGCATACATCCAAATCAACAAAGGAATGGCTTCACCAGAAGATTAAAGCCCAGACCTGAATCTGATTGAAAATCTGTGGGGTGATCTAAAGAGGGCTGTGCACATGAGATGCCCTCACAATCTGACAGATTTGGAGTGTTTTTGCAAAGAAGAGTGGGCAAATATTGCCAAGTCAAGATATGCCATGCTGATAGACTCATACCCAAAAAGACTGAGTGCTGTAATAAAATCAAAGGGTGCTTTAAAAAAGTATTAGTGTTAGGATGTGCACACTTATGTAACCATATTATTATTTTTTTTTTTTATTTCACTTCCCTCCACCCAAAATATTTCAGTTTGTACAATTTATAACTAAAAATGTGGAAAAAGTTCTGAAATGATTTATTGTTGTCTCATTTTTTTTTACATCACAGAAACCTGACATTTTAACAGGGGTGTGTAGACTTTTTATATCCACTGTAAATAAAATTTCCTAGATCTCCTCGTGTCAGCCAACTGTGGGTCATTTCCACTTGGATCTCTAGTGTGTGAATCCATAAATATTCTTTCTCTAACTTCAGTTACACTGTCTCCTTTGTGAATGTCCTTTATTGCGTGGACAGTAAGTTCAGCAAAGCCACTTTGGGACAAAACCACACCAACTTTTGAAAAACTGTGGTTGCCCCAGCATGTCAGACTAAGCATAGAATAGATAATTCTATAAACCAAGAAATGATTACACATGGCATTCACCCTGGTGTCCTATGAGCTCCTTGAGTCCTAATATTCCCTAATATTCATTGACTCCACTTTCATGGGAAAAATTAGCAAAAATAAATAAAATACATAAAAATAATATATATATATATATATATAGCATATACGATTGCTACAAAAGCCATATTGTAATTGCTATTACAAATTACCTTTCCTTTTCAATCTGCAGTGCTGTAATTTTCTGTAAAGTTCAATGCAATATGGCAACCTGGAGGCATTCCATACACCATTGGTGTACTAAACACCCCCAGAAATTTAATTCACTACTTGTGTGATTTGATTTGATTTGATTTGATTTGATATTGGATTTGTATTGCGTCAAATGCTCTCCATTAGGAGCGCGTCTAGGCGCACAGAGACCCTAAAATCCTAAACCTAAAAGTTGAGATTTCAAATAGAATGTTAAAAGATCAATCAATCACTTGTGTGATTGATTCACAGATTTCCCCAAAAGTCTGCACACAATACAAGTCCCATTTTAGGCATCCTTTGCAAAACAAAAATGTAATTCTTGGGGAGATACTCCCAAATGGTTAATCAATTCTAAAGGGATGGATTTTTCTCTTTAGAACATTGCAAGTGCATCAGCTGTTTGATAACAAAAAAGTCACTCCCATTCAGATTCACTCTACAGACCACAAACAGCTTTTTCTTCTGTGCAGAAACAGGGAAACAGGTAGGAATCTGCAACAAAGTTGGGTACCCCCCCCCCCCCCCCAATGCACAGTGATTACCCAGAGGGGATTGTTTTGTTTTTTTCTCAGCAAAAGTGGAGTTCTTCTTTACATTTATAGTATGTTGTACATTACCCCATGAATAATGATGATTTTGAGTTTTAAGAACATCCAATTGGAATTCAACAACACAACCTAATCTAAATTAATAAAATACAATTACAGCAATGCATTTTATTTGACAGCTAACTTGGGTAATGCTGATAGTCCAAGCTGATCATTTGTAACAACTAAAAATATTTGTATTCTGTCGATTCTGTCGATAAGATACTTCAAGCCTTGTTGCTGCTGAATTCCAAATATTTTTTGCCACTCCAGTGCAACACTTTGATGAATAACTCACATTGTTCTACATTATACAATACACATATTTGATATTCTGAGCATTGCTCAGTCCATTAGAAAAATGCAATTTAATCCCATTCCTGAAATGTTAAATGTACCGGTAGTTTGATTGCCCAGCTGCATACTGCATTTTGTTTATAGGATGTTATCCTCGACTTAATATATTTTGATTGTGAAATATATTATGAGACAACAATATATTATGAGACAACCAGTAACTTGTATATTAGATTATTTCTTTCAGCTTTGAAAACAACATATTATTTTCAAGATACAGTATGTCAGTATAGGCTAATCACATTTTTAATTTGCAGTAATATTGTGCAGGCTTGTGTTATGGCGGGAATTAAATGTGGCTCATTCCATGAAGAGATTACAAGACAGGATATTTCTCCCACTTTTTTGCTCTCTGGGGACTGAGATAAGAACATTCTCTTTGCATCTCTGTACACACTTTTCCATGCATTCAGCAGTGATGTGCGGTTTTGTTGTCAGAGCAACCTCCCCTCCATCAGAGGCTTGACTTGTTTTTTTCAATGCTATAGACATACTCATGGCACAACCTAATATAGAACAGCTGGTGCTATTTCAATATAATAAACCGCTATTTTCACCCAGGAATGTAAAACTGATTTTGATAAAAAAATTAAACCATTATCAATGCATTTATTTTCTGAGCAGAGACGATAGAACTCACAATGCAACCAGGTGATCGAGTTCATGTGTGAAAAACATCTGCTACAAAATTGCCTAGTGCAGGCTTTTAGGAAAAAACATAGAAACTAGGGACCCTATTGTGTTCCACATTTATTATCCCTTTCTTAAACTGAACATATTTAGTAAGTTATTGTGAATATTATAGGAAAATTATAAATTTTAATACATTCCTCAATCGCTAAAAAGGATATAAATCTACTTTGTGTGCACCAAATGCCTATTCAAACCTAGATGTTACCTTGTAAAATTAGTATTGACACCATTGCTGGGCAGCAGTCCTTCCCATTACTGTCTGTCTGCAGAAAAACTACTGGGGAGTAGATGCAAGACTAGTCACTCTACACAGGAAAGTCTGGTCATATAGGCAATATTGATGCTGGTTTATTTCCAACTAAAATGTTTATTTCCTGTCATCACCATCTAGTGGCCATAATGCAATATTTTGTTTGGGATATTACACTATGGCTAGTAGATGGAGCTGACAATCATAGAAAATTAATATATTAGACACATTACAGAGTTTATAACTGATAGCTATGGAAATGCTGACACACTTGTATAGCTACTTTTTTATACTTCCTAAAACAGTATCTAAATTCCAGATGCTTCCAATACAGCTACCACAATCATACTTTAGGATGTCAATATCAATTATCTCAAAATTAATTTGACAGGATAAGAGCCCTAGAATACAATTTGTATTATTGAGTAAGGATAAAGCAGAAGTGGAGGCTTGGCAGGACCCGACCCTAAGAGATGGTTTTTCTGGGGAAAGCCAATACTATAGTTGACTATAAAAAGTACCAAACATTCTAGCTATGTTTTGAGGGCAGTACGTAGGTGTGTAATTTTTTTGGAAAAGAAACTCTGCAGCAGACTGCACCCGTAATTTCTTCACAAGCATCCAATGAGGCTGTGTAAATTAATTTTAAGTGTTTAGCAAGATGGTAGCAAGATGTTTAGCAAGTTTAGCAAGATGGTATATCACATCCACAAGTGCATATGAGTATCAACCATGGAAATCATTGTGATATTGGCAAGGATACAACACACTGGGAACAATGTTCCACATATGGTGGGAGTGTCCCAAAATCCAAGAATTTTGGAAAAGGGTTGCATAGATAATAAAAGAAATGGGCAATATTGAGTTGCCAATGAACATATTTGTTTCATGACAAGGAGAAATCAATAGCACAGTATAAGAATTCACTTATCCCCTGAATCTACTGAATGTAGCCAAACGGCTCATTACAAAGTTTTGGTAATCACAGGATATTTGTAGTACTAATATTACTGCCTTTGATATATTTCATGACTATGTCTTTTTTTGAATGAAGGACATTGCAATTGTGTTCTAGTTCCATGTCTTTAAAGGAGGGTGGGAGGCATTTTTAGCAAGGCAATAGAAATCTGCCCCCCCCCCCAAAGATCTGACTTCACTGGCTTCTGAACTCTGCCTTTGAAGCCTACAACAATTTTAAATGGCAGGGGTCAATAGGCAGATGGTTATCAGCAGAATCTCTACTCAGCACTATAACTAGCAGTGTGCAGGTTCATTCCCGCACACACAAAATCACTAAACATGGTCTGCACCCCGAATAGAAATAGGACTGACCTTTAGCAGCTGTATGAATACCCTTATAAAAGTTGTACAGAATATAAATGTATACATCGTAAAAAAAAATTACTGTGATATGCTTTAAAAAAAATTAACAATTATGTATGTAACAAAATAAATAATCAAAAATGTGCCAATAAATTACCACAATCAAATGTATATCTCATAATGGTGTTAACAACAAAATATGTCCATTCAGTGAGCATCACGTCCAAAGCAGCAATGAAGAAGACCTACTGGTATCACAAAGTCCCCACAAAAACAAAAGTGTCCATCTGGGTTGCAGACTGCTTATGCTAGAAATCCACTCCTCTGCCACAGAACTCTTCTCTAATAGAAACAGACTTACCAATAATAATGACCCCTTATTGCAATAAGAAGGTGTCAGAAACCATGAATAAGACAGACATAAATGCAGTAAAAAAAATCACACCTTTTAATATTATGGTAAAAATGGTACAGATCAGTAAACATAACAAGTCAAAGCGGGTAGTCAGACAAGCCAGTAATAAGGAAACCAGAGATCAGCGTAGTCGGAGGCAGAAGAACAGGATCAGGAACCAAAAAGGAATGCCAGCCAGGTAAAGTCTTTCACAGGACCACAGCAGAGAAACATCAGCTATGTTGACCAGGCAAAGGCAGGAAAGGAATGAACAAGCCAGCTTAAATAGCCAGAAGGGGCTGGCTGTAGGCGGGACTGATGAGCAGATAATGATAACCAGGTGAGCCACTGAGGAATCAATGAGTGCTGACAATTATCCGACAGAGGAGAGAGCTGCTAAGAGTCCAGCCTTGACAGAAGGTCAGAAAATGCTTGTTTTTAAACAGATGTATTCCAGGCTCATTAATTGAAATACTCCATCTTCCTAGTAGGATCTTAATAACAGCCATAGGAAAAAAAGATCCCCATGATGTAGACAAACAAAAACAGGTTAAATTAACACTAATGCCGCGTATACACGATCGGAAATTCAGCCAGCAAAAGGCCGATGAGAGATTTTGGTTGGAAAATGCGACAGTGTGTATGCTCCATCAAACTTTTTCTGACCGAATTTCCACTAGCAAAAGATTGAGAGTATGTTCTCAATTTTTCGGTCGGAAAAAGTTTCGATCGTCTGTACCAATTCCATTGCGCAAAATTCCTACGCATGCTCGGAAACAATTTGACGCATGCTCGGAAGCATTGAACTTAATTTTCTCGGCTCGCCGTAGTGTTGTATGCCACTGCGTTCTTGACAGTCGAAAGTTCAGCAAACTTTTGTGTGACTGTGTGTATGCAAGCCAAGCTGGAGCGGAATTCCGTCGGAAATACCATCCAAGATTTTTCCAACGGAAAATCCGCTCGTGTGTGCGCAGCATTACAGTAAATGACAATATTACTTACC
Organism: Lithobates sylvaticus; assembly: GCA_028564925.1. Classification (NCBI taxonomy): domain Eukaryota; kingdom Metazoa; phylum Chordata; class Amphibia; order Anura; family Ranidae; genus Lithobates; species Lithobates sylvaticus. The sequence goes on from CM053027.1 coordinate 133,032,839, forward strand.
CAGCACTATAGGATGGATTGACTAACATTATTAGGCAACCACTGTGTCATGTTAGGAAATGTCACTGTGTCTTAACAATGCCCAATGCCTTTCATCATACACACCCTATGGAGCACTCCTGTGGGCCACCATGGCTCAATTTTTTACCAATTCAGCAGAATTTTGCCAAACTATGATCCGTGAATCCTTCATCTCTTAAGTGAGGGCATACAGATGCTTGGCACAGACAGAAAAAAGCTGCCCATGCATATCTGTTATTGGGAGTGTATCACTAATTTTAGTTTAATATAATTTTTTTTAATTCTTATTGTATAGATTAGGGATCTTTGATTCTACTACTTTGCACATAGGCTCATCACTCAGTATATTTTTTGTTAATTTTTCCTTTCACTTGATATGAAAATCTTTATAGCCTTCTACATTTTTATTACCCTCCCAGAATGTTTTTTTGCATTCTCCACTTCACTACAAGTCATCCCTTTTGGGACAATTTCTCCACACCCTTGGTTGTACACTGCTGTCTGTGGCATTTTGCCTGCTGCGGGATTCCACTGCCACAGCTCCTGGGGGTGACCCTCCCTCAATGTCCTCGGCTACCGGTTCCCTTGGGAATGTGCAAGGGTGACTTGCAATGTATATTCGATGTATGTTTTTTCTCCCTTTTTTAGATGTACTATGCATTGGCTCCTGACGAGTGGAGGTGTCCACGAAACACGTAGAGCCCTCTTATGATGCAATGCTACTACCACCATCTACATTTATCAGCAGTTTATCCTTGCATATTTCTACTACTTTTTTTGGGAGGGGTGTTTTTATATTATTTAATCGCCTCTCTCATTTTATGCCCATGTCTGTTAGGGAGGATGTAGTTATTCATTCTAAATCCCCTATGTTTTCAATCATGTTGAAATTTATGCTATTATTATGTTTTTTACACTGTTTATACCCTAGTTCATGATATTTCCTCCATGTACTTTTTGTCAATAAACATACATTGTATATCATTTACTCTTGTAGCCGCATGCTTCATTACGTCCCAACCTCCTTTTCCATATAATGTATCAATAATACATGGATGGAGGCACTTGTTTTTTTCTCAATCACAGCCTCATTTAAAGTCCCGTCCCCTTTCTTTATCTAATTCTATTACATTGTCATTGTAGCAGATTATCAAATCTTATGCTGTATAGCTGTCTACATCTCCAGAGATAAGAGCTACCAAATAAAATGCCACTTTAATTTCCCTGTACAACTGAAATGTCCTTTTGCAAAATGTTTTTCTGATTTTAGGATGGTTATTTTTCTTCATTGCATACTTTCTAAATCTACAGATGAAAGCCTGCTCAAACAAGAAAAAAACATAAATGCTTCCCTTCAACCAATCCTTACTTTTATTTCTTTTAAAATTCTTTAAGTCATCCTTCCCTGTAAGTTAGCTCATTGACCAACTGTTGTTTATTATGTTAGAGCTTTAAACTCCAATACAACAAATGTTGTTCAATGCTAAGATATTACTTGCATTATTTTCTCCTCATCGTTGCAAAGAAATATGTTTTGCAAGAAATCATGAATGAACCATGCATTAATAAAATAATAAAATTAAATAAATAAATAGAACTAACCGTGAAATTGAACTACCGTATTTTCCGGCGTATAAGACGACTTTTTAACCCATGAAAATCTTCTCAAAAGTCGGGGGTCGTCTTATACGCCGGGTATTGTCTTATAGGGTGGACTGGAGAATCCGTGATCGCCGTGGGGGGAGCTCAAAAACGGCCGCGGCCGCATCTGAGAGTCTTGGAGACAGGGAAGAAGTTGTGATGGCACAAGTATGAAAGAGCACTAATGTATTGTAATCACATAAAGCACTTTACCAACATAACGCTCCTATTTGCCAGTGGTAGAATAACCTGACAGGCTTGCATTGAGATCAAGTGGAAGATGAGGGTCTGCAGCAGTCCCATGCAGTTTTGCCCTATGAGCGATTGCTCATTATAGGAAAAGGGCAGGCCAGACGGGTAAAAGGGGCGTGTTTGCGCTGCCAATCTGAGAGTCTTGGAGACAGGGAGGGCTGGGCAGGCAGGGAGAGCTGACCAATCCAAGCCCGATTTGTGTACATCAACCAGCAAGTCGCTGGTAAGGTGGCTGGTATACTGGATACCACATACAGTACCTGTTCATACAGTATAGCACCATTACATACCAGTACATACAGTACAGTATACAAAATGTCCAGCAGTCAAAACCCCACCATGGCTCCACCAGCAAGAAGAAAGGAATATGAAGCCAGTTTCAAACTTAAAGTTGTAATCTTTGCCATGGAACATAACAACAGCGCTGCTGCAAGACAGTATGAAGTAACAGAGAAGATGGTTCGGGACTGGAAAGCAAATGAAAAAGCTTTAAAGAGTATGCCAAGGGGTAAGTGTGCATTAAGAAGGGGCACCCCACATTGGCCAGAACTTGAAAATAATGTCGCAGACATGGTGAATGAGCATCGCCAAAACAGTTATGTAGTGACACGAAATAAAATACGTTTGTTTGCACTTCAGTGGGCCAAATTTAACCCAGATCACAGCAACAGATTTAAGGCCACTGTATCCTGGTGTACTAGATTCATGGGAAGGCATAATATGGTACTGAGGCAAAAGACGAAAATTGCCCAAAAATTGCCTGCAGACCTTGATAGCAAAGTAAATAGTTTCCATCGATACATTATACAACAGCGCACTAAACATGGCTATGCGTTAAGTAGTATTGGAAATATGGATGAAACTCCAATGAATTTTGATATGATTGGAAATAAAACTGTCCATCAAAAAGGTGAAAAAACTATTTTAATTAATTAAAACAACAGGACATAAGAAGTCCAGTTTTACAGTGGTACTAGGATGCACAGCTGATGGCGCCAAACTGAAACCAATGGTTATTTTTAAAAGAAAAACAATGGCAAAACTCAAGTTCCCTGTTGGTTGTTTTGTTCATGTGAATGAAAAAGGCTGGATGGATGAAGAAGGGGTAAAGCTATGGCTTGATAATGTATAGAGCAGGCGGCCAGGGGGACTTATTCAAAAATGTAGTCTACTGGTGTGGGATATGTTCAGGGCTCATTTAACTCCCAGCAAGACTAAACACAGATGCTGCAGTTATTCCTGGAGGATTGACATCATTGGTACAGCCACTGGATGTGTGCCTAAACAAGCCATTTAAAGACTGCATTCGAGAACAGTGGAATGAATGGATGGTTAGCGGCGAAAAGTCATTTACAAAAGGAGGAAACATGCGTGCTCCACAGTTGGATGTTTTGTGCAAGTTTGTCATAAAAGCCTGGAATGATATTGATGCAGAAACTGTAATCAAGTCTTTCAAAAAGTGTGGCATATCAAATTCATTAGATGGTATGGAGGACGACTACTTGTGGCAAGATGAGGAAGAGGAAGCCAAAGAAGAGGAAGCTGAGACCACACCATCTGATACGTAATTCGATCCATATGATGACTGCCTTACAAATGTATCACAAAATGTCATTGATGTACTTATGATATCAGATGACGAACAGGAGGATTTTGAAGGCTTTTAACCGGTTCCCGACCGGTGCACGACGATGTACGTCGGCAGAATGGCACAGACAGGCAGGAGGGCGTATATATAAGTCCCTTTTTAATGCCGTCTGTGCCATCGGGAGCGTGCCGGGAGAGGCACGCTCCCGCGCCGGTCGGGACCCCCGAGAGGCCGGTCGCAGGTCCCGCGGACTCGATCGCAGCGGGGACACCCGCGATCGTCTCACGGGAAGGCTGAACGGGGAGATGCGGAAATAAACAGCATCTCCCTGTTCTGCCTGGCAACTAGTGACGCCGATCTCTGCTCCCTGTGATTGGAGCAGAGATCAGCATTCACTAGCTGACAGCCACGCCCCCCCCACAGTAAGAAACACACCCCTAGGCATACTTAACCCCTACACTGCCACCTAGTGGTTAACCCCTTCACTGCCAGTGTCATTTATACAGGAAGCAATGAATTTAAATAGCATTGATTGCTGTATAAATGACAATGGTCCCAAAAATGTCCGATGTGTCCGCCATAATGTTGCAGTCACAATAAAAAAAATCGCTGATCGCCGCCATTACTAATAAAAAAAAATTATTAATAAAAATGCTATAAAACTATCTTGTAGACGCTATAACTTCTGCGCAAACCAATCAATAATCGCTTCAAAATTGTCGCTCTTTTTTGTTTATAGCGCAAAAAATAAAAACCGCAGGGGCGATCAAATACCACCAAAAGAAAGCTCTATTTGTGGGGAAAAAGAAAACTTCAATTTTGTTTGGGAGCCACATCGCAGGACCACGCAATTGTCAGTTAAAACGACGCAGTGCCGAATCGCAAAAAGGGGCCTGGTCCTTTGGCTGCAAATTGGTCCGGTCTGAAAGTGGTTAAAAGGGAAACTGTCCCACCAGCAAAACCTGTAAAAATACGGTAGCTTGCATGATGGGCGTTGCTAACTCGCCAGGGACTTGCCCGACACTTGCTTTCTCTCTATTGTTTGTTATCTTCCTCCTATCACCATCAGTTCCAGTTTGGTTGACAGCTTAGAAAATAAACAGCATGGCAGCTCCCATGGGTTTATTGCCTTATCCTTCCTTTCAGCTTTAAAGTGAATTAGGAAAAGTTTAATACACTTGCACTGTTTTATGTTTACATGTTTGATGACAAAGTACCTGCATGTCATAAGCATTTGAATTAAAATTACTATATTGAAATCAAATCTGATGTTTTTTTTTATTTTTATTTGGTGTTCGTTGGAAGAGGGGTACGGTAGTCTTATACGGCGAGTATATCCCAAACTCTATATTTTAACTGGAAAAGTCGGGGGTCGTCATATACACTAAGTCGTCTTATACACCGGAAAATACGGTATACTTTTCATGTGTTTTTTCCAGAGCTTTGACCCTGAAAACCCAAACCAATAAATGTGGGCAGAATGTACAGCTGTAGTGGGATGCCCCTTTGTCCAGATTCTGGTGCAGGTCCCTTTAACTCAACTCCCCACAATCCTCTGAGCTCCTGGATCCGCCCGGGGATATAAATGTCAGCTCCACCCAGCTTCCTGTGCTCAGAGAGATCCTGCCTGATGGGACAGCAGTGACTGGGCAAGTGAGCTGTTCCCAGGTGCTGGGTCCTCCCCTGTTAAGTCTGGTGTGCGGGCCACCAGCAGTGAGCACAAGAGCACGCAGCATCTTCACAAGCCCCAGTCACTGGAGAGGACTCTGTTACAGTCCATTTTCAGAAGCTGTCCATGAAGTGGGTTGGCCTTATCTGCAGCCACCAGAACCTCCTGACCAAAGCAAGTAGAAAGCAGTGCCAGCAAGAAGTTTGTGCCAGAAGGAGGTCCACTCAGCTGACAGTCTGATGAAAGAACGATTACTATCTTGGACATGTGAGAAACTTTCATCCTCTATCCTATTTGAATATTGAACTCACTACATGCTGCTGCCACCTAGTGGACATTAGTTGAATGGCAGTATAATTGTGATATGCTTTTTCTTCACAGTTCATATTAATGTTCTGTACTGTATACCGTGTTCACAGAACTCCAGTACAATTTATGTTGAAGTTCATTGTTAAGTAAAATAGTGTTGCATATCACCTCTGTCTGATCATTTGGCTGAGACCGTTACACTACACTTGGCGTCACGAACAGGATCAGCCATGTCAGACAGTGATGAGGAGAGCAGCACAATGGCAGCGCCAGTCAGCAGTGGCACTGAGGGAGCTAAACAGTCTGCCATAGCTTCTCTATTGCTGGCAGGATTGCTACCACAACAGCTGCCTAAGTACACAGGACCAGATCAGGACTTAGATGATTGGATTAGAAGATTGCGGGGCTTGATCCGGTCATATGGGGTCCCACCTGCACAACAGGCAGACCTGGCCATTAATGCCCTTGAAGGGGAAGCAAGGAAGTTGATCCTACACCTTCCAGCAGAGGACCAAGACTCTCTAGACAAGATAATCAGCAGCTTGGAAGCAGTGTACACCCAGACGGTTGCATTAGGGGATCTTAGAGCTCGCTTTATCAGTAGAAGGCAGAGAGTGGGAGAATCCATTCCACAGTACGCCCTGGAACTGCAGGATATAGCAGCCGAGATCCGCCGCAAGGAGAGGAGGAGAGCAGGACGGGCTGGCTGGAGTGATACAGATGGGTGGCTGAAGGATCAGTTTGTGGATGGGCTTCTGTCTGACAAAGTTAGGGAAAAGTTACAGGAAAAGGACAGAAGTAACCCAAACTTAAAATTCCACGAAATTCTAGAAGCAGCTATCCTATATTCAGAACCCAGACGTGCCAGTACGGACGTCCTCATGGCCAGGACAGGTGATAAACCATGTAAACCGCCACAAACTGAACACACAGCTCCGTGGGAGGTGGCCATCCACAAGCTGACGGAAGGAATGGCCCAGCTCCAGACAGAACTTGCCATGCTGAGACGTGAGCGAGACAATCCAAGAGGACCAAGGGAGCACACCCCTTCATGGAGAAACCGATCTCCGCCCCGCAGACTATCAAGACGGGAGAGGTCACCCTCTCCATGTTGGGGCTGTCAACAAAAGGGTCATCGCTTGAGGGACTGTCCTGATCGAATACCGAGTGAGCCTTTAAACTCAGAGCGCCCCGCCGCTAAGAGTCAAGCAGTGGGGCGGCCCAGCAAAACGACTCCCCCGTCACACACGGAGGACGTGGTGGTCGATTGCCCTGTGGTACACGGGTACTTCGATGGCCAAGAGGTCGAATGTCTCTTCGACACTGGGTCCCAAGTTACCATTCTGCCAGAACCTTTGTTCCAGCGATACTTCCCAAAGAAGAAAATGAGTCAGGATACCCCCTGGATCTCACTGACAGCTGCCAACGAACTTCCTATAGAAGTGGCCGGGATTACCTGGATGAAAGTAAAACTGTGGGGACAGGACCTTGGCCAAAAAGGTGTTGTGGTTACACGAGCAACCGGAAAAGGACAGCCGCAGGTGATATTGGGCATGAATATCATCCAGGGGCTGAGACCTGAGCTGTTAAAACAATGTCCTACACACCTGGGACCACCTACAGAAGTTAGAAAGCTGCTCCTTACCTTGGCAGCCCTAAAGGACTCTGACTCAAGTTTTGCAAACATTAATGAAAAGGCCGGTGTTGTGAGGGTTCCTTTTGGGACAGAGATTGTAATACCTCCCTGCAAAGAACTTATACTTCCCATGAATGTTGGATCATGCCATAGACTGCAGGGCATCCCAGTGCTAGTGGAACCCTTACCCTCAGATATGGCCCCATTTGTTGCTAGAACTCTCACAGTAGTTCGCCAAGGCACCGTGCTAGTTAGGATGCGGAACAGCAAGACGATTCCACTTCACCTGCCCCCGGGGACACCAGTGGCGGAACTGGCCCTGATTACAGGTGTGATTTCTCCCAAAGTGGACCACATAGAGCTCCAGAAATTTCACGGACGACGCTATGTAGCTAAAGTGAATGTTGCCAAAAGTTCAGCAGGGGCAGACCCAGCATGGGTAGGAGAACAGATACTTCCACTTCTACAGCTGTCCACTGAGGAACTCACACCCCCTCAGGTAGAAGCAGTAAGGCAACTGGTAGATAAGTGGTCGGAGGCGTTTTCCAGGGGGGATTTTGACCTGGGCTGTGGCAATGGGATTGAACATGAGATCTCAACAGGAGGGAATCCACCCATCCGGGATCACTACAGAAGCATACCCCCTCACCTTTATCAGGAAGTCAAGCAGATGTTGGAACAGATGATGCAGCAAGGCGTAATTGAAGACAGCAAGAGCCCATGGGCAGCTCCCGTTGTATTAGTGCGGAAAAAGGACGGCACCCTCCGCTTTTGTGTAGATTATAGACGGTTGAATGCTGTCACTACAAGAGACGCCTATCCCCTGCCGCGGATTGAAGAATCCCTAACTGCTCTAGGGAAAGCCAAGTACTTTTCAACACTTGACCTCGCCAGTGGGTATTGGCAAATCCCTGTGGCCAAAGCAGATCGACCAAAAACTGCTTTCATTACCCCTATGGGACTATGGCAGTTCAAGAGAATGCCTTTCGGGCTGAACAATGCACCTGCTACCTTCCAAAGGACAATGGAGCATTGTCTCGGGGATATGAACTTGGATAGCATCCTGATTTATCTTGATGATATAGTGGTGTTCTCTGCCACCTTTGAGGAACACCTCGCTCACCTCGATGCTGTTCTAGCCCGGCTACATCAGTATGGGCTGAAGCTTAAGCCAAAAAAATGCCACCTGTTCAAAAGTGAGATTGAATATTTGGGACATGTCATTTCAAAACATGGTGTGCTCCCCAACCCAGAGAAAATCAAGGTAATACAAGAATGGAAGGCACCATCGACCGTGACTGAGGTTAGAGCCTTCCTAGGGTTAGCGGGGCACTATCGACGTTTCATCAAGCACTACGCCCATCACGCTGCTCCAATCCAGAAATTACTACATGGAGTAGACCAGAAAGGAGGTCACAAGAGGGTGGAATGGGGACTGGAACAACAAGAGGCATTTGACTTCTTAAAGCAACGGTTGGTGACAGCCCCTGTATTGGCCTTTGCTGATTTCTCCCTTCCCTTTCGGTTACAAACTGATGCCAGTAACCAGGGCCTGGGGGCCGTGCTCTCACAAATGCAAGATGGTAAGGAACAGGTTATAGCTTATGCCAGCCGCAGCCTTCATCCAACCGAGAGAAACCCTGCAAACTACAGCTCCTTCAAGTTGGAACTGTTAGCGCTGGTGTGGGCCGTCACAGAACATTTCGCAGAATATCTCACAGGGTCTAAGTTTGAAGTCTGGACGGACAATAACCCCTTAGTACATCTCCAGACATCCAAACTTGGCGCTCTGGAACAAAGATGGGCAGCACGTCTAGCAAAGTTTGACTTTTCCCTGCATTACCACCCGGGAAGGGGCAACCATGTGGCTGATGCCCTATCACGGTACCCTTCAGCACAACCACAGCGAGATGTGGATGAAGAGGCAGAAGAAGAAGAAATTCCACCCTTAATGGGGGCTAGATCTAAGAGTAGACTACGGGTGGACCTTATCCAG
>CM053027.1:133042413-133137522 GCA_028564925.1 Lithobates sylvaticus
ATTGATGTCCTCTGGGTACCACGCAAACCAATCATGTATACTGGTCGATCGACTCCTAGGATGTCTTGGAGCTTGTTTTATACCGAATTTCTGTAAGCACTAATTTCTTTTAATAAACTGTTAAGCAGTTTTATACTATGCAGCGGTTTTATCTTTCCTTTATGGGCCCTACTATGGAGTAAACTTTACCATCAGCCATGACAGCCACCTGCAACATAATAGAGGAAGCTTATCACGCCTGTCTATCAATATTGGTGGAGGTGCACTTGGCTGATCAAAATGCACATCAATTATACTCATTGTTACTGACTGTTCAAAAAGGAATTCATCTGCAATATTTAGAACAGCACCAGTTGTTCACACTTTATGGACACTTCTTTATTCAATATCTATGTTTATCGCAGCAACATTTATTATAAATCATGTATTATATAGTAGGCTGTACCAACATCCCCTATATAAATGAATCAAAGCTAAAAACAAAATCAGCATATAGAAAATTTTACTGAGACTTTTCAGGTACATAGCTACTTAATAAATCACCAATATATCAGATGCATTTCATATTTATTATATCTTAAAATCTATTTTTCTTAAAAAGTGTTGTATATAATATTCAGACTGTTCCAATTCATATTATATTTTACATACCCAAATCTATACATCATGCATCCTCTGCTCTTTGATCCCCCAACATCAACCCCAGTTAGATGTTCGATTTTATGACTTGGGGCTACAAAATAACGGTATGGTATAAAAGGTTTAAACCTTGAGCTCCTGGTTCATGGGGAGCTCCTCAACATGCTTCTCAGGTTATATGATCCACTTCTTTAGGAGAAATACAGAGGTAAATAGCTGCAATATAAATATACTGTACTTTATAAATATAGCTCATTGACACCTATTGTATTTATGCATTTAGCTCTGTTGCCTTTTTACAACTTGCTTTTCTTCTTTTTTTACTGTTCAAAGCAAGTTGTAAAAACTCGGAGGTAAACTTGAAACAGTGGAGTTGATTTATTAGACCCCTTTCACACTGGGGTGGTGTGGGCGTTACCGGTAAAGGTCACTAGCTGGGTGTTTTTAACCCCCTATAGCGGCTGAAGAAGGGGTTAATAGCGCCGCGCTGCCGAAGCACTTTGCAGGTGCTTCAGCAGTTTTTCAGCCCACTGAGTTCCCGGTCTCTCACTAGACCCACTGATTCACTGTCACTGAATCCCTTGAGCTCCTCCAATCTTCACAGTGGTATCTTCCTCAAGCGTCACCCCCACTTCTCTGCTGGGTCCCTAGCTTGGCACCCTAGATAGCTCTCAGGCTTGACCCCCGCAGGCCTGCTCGGTCCCTAGCTTGACACACAAGGCTGCTCTGCAAGCGTCCCACTGAAGTTTCCCAATTCTTCACCATGCCCGGTTGGTGAGAATACTGCTCTGGAACTTCAGTTACTCACTGTGGTCCCTGATAATAAGGCCGATAGTCCCTTACTGGTGACAGCTTCCCCTCTACCTCCAACCACGATAGGTTCCCTGGCCGACAGAACAATCACTTTCGGTTGGACTGCAAGCCGAAGTCCCAACCCTGCGCTGCTCTCTTGCTTCTGGATAGGCCTAGCAACCTGGGCAATACAACACACGTCCACCCAGACAGCCGTCCAAGTGGCACAGAGCATAGATCACCTGACTCTACCCGAATATATAGGCTCTCCCAGCAGGCCAAGGGATTCAAGAAAACCCCTGCCCATTGGCTGAGTCACCCCACATACCCATAACCTGACCTTGAATTGCCCTTCTCGTATCTAGTACCACCAAGTACCCGGACCACCTAGTGGTAAAAAAGAAAAGTGCAACAAGGCCAAACTTAGGGAGAAATCAATAGATCTCTAGCAATCAACCAGGATAACTACTCCTGGCAAGTAAATTTGTGAGGAGCAACCCTGCCTAAACTCCAGGGTGCTACAGTTACAAAACCTTATATCATATTTTTAATTACAGTTTGGCCAGTCCTAGGAACAACCAGTCACATCCACATCCAAGTAATTCAAGTAATGTCAAAGAATTGGGTGGAAATGTTCCCTCCCGTATATTGTATTGGATGTTTAAGGATATGAGGTGGTCACTGAGGGGAGCACCAAAACACAAATTATATTTAAAAAATAATTTTATTGTACAAACATCAATAAAAAAAACATAATAAAAACATGTTGATGTGTGAGTAACGTATAGCACATGGACAATAATACTTGTTCCTAATCAACAAGGAAATTCTTGAGCATAGAGTAGGCCAACGCATTTCACAGAGCTCGATCCTCGCTTCTTCAGGGAAACTCAATATGCATCTCAACTTTAAATTTAAAGAGATATACTTACAATCACACATATAATATTTATATTTTTTCAATAACAAAAAGAATTGCAAACAAAATAAATTATTATATAAATATTGTGCTCACCAATTTCATCAAAATGTGGTTGTGCATTGTTTCCTGGATTGAAAAATACCAAACCAGGCCCCAACCCAATGTTCCATGTTGTCAGAACCTACAAGAACAGTCTGACAGACACCAGACACACAGATGGATTCGGGTGGACAGCATTAGCATGTCTGGAATATTGAAATATTAAGAGAACCTGTCTCAGCAATTTCAGCATATCTATAACAACATTCATACAGAATGACCGACCAACCTAAATAAACTTTCTTTTGTATACAGTCATTAACTAATATTGTTCCCTATCCTAAAAAGTGTGGTGTACCTAAAGCTATCCCACACATGGCAAGTGTAGAATAAAGGAACACTAGGTGCTCTATCACTAAACTAACAAATGCACCCACAGCCTAATCCAATTATACGGCTAGCAATCCCCCACATACAATCAAAAACACAAACCTCCCCAGAGACACCCCCCCCCCCTTCGTTGTCCCACACATACAACAACATCAGCCACAATTAAATACATTTACGTTTTTGGTTGTAACATGACAAAATGTGGAAAATATTAAGGGGTATGAATACTTTTTCAAGGCACTGTATGTGTTTATGTGGGTATATGTGTCATCTGCACAATATGTCATATATACACACAATGATATATATATGTATGTGTTGTTTGTGTGTGTGTGCTTGGGGGATTGTTGTTTTTGTGGTTTGTGGTGCTTTGTATGTTATAGTTACTTTTACTTGTCAGTCCCAGTGCTGGTGTCATGATTGGGATGGATAGGATGTCAGGTTGATGTTTGGCTATGCATTGCTTTTATTGTCTTAATCTGTGTGGCTGATGTTGTATGTGGCGGTGTATGTGTGGGACAAGGGGGTATGAGGGGGTACGAGGGGGGGGTCTGGGCTTATTTCTGTGTTTTATTGTATGTGGGGAGTTGCTAGTCGTGTAATTGGATTAGGCTGTGGATGCATTTGTTAGTTTAGTGATAGAGCACCTTGTGTTCCTTTATCCTACACTTACCAAGTTTGGGATAGCTTAGGTACACCCCACTTTTTAGGATAGGGAAGAATATTGGTTAATCACTGTATACAAAAGAAAGTTTATGTAGATTGGTCGGACATTGTGTGTGAGTGTTGTTATAGATATGCTGGAATTGCTGAGACAGGTCCTTTTTTATATTTCAATATTCCAGACATGCTAATGCTGTCCACCTGAATCCATCTAAGGTGTGATCCAGTGTCTGCCAGACTTTTCCTGTAGGTTCTGACACCATGGGACATAGGATTGGGGCCTGACTTGGTCTTTTTCAATCCATGAAATTATACACTATATTTATGGAATAGTTTCCTTTGATTGCAATTATTTTTGTTTTTGTAAAATTGAGTTTTCCTGAAGAAGAGTTTTTTGAGTTTCCCCGAAGAAGCGGGGGATCGAGCTCCACGAACCGCGTTGGACTACTCTATGCTCAACAACTTCCTTGTTGATTAGAAACAAGTATTATTGGCCATGTGCCATATGTTACTCACACATCAACATGTTTTTTATGATGTGTTTTTATTTGATATTTGATTTGTACAATAAAATGATTTTTTAAATATAATTTGTATTTTGGTGCTCACCTCAGTGACAACCTCATAGCCTAAAAAATCCTATCCAATATACGGGAGGGAATATTTCCACCCAATTTTTTGACCTTATATCATCATATTATTAATACCATGCTAATATGTTATATAATACTGTGCCTGGGACTGTATTTTCTGCAATCAGCCTCATTTGAGTGGGGAATAAGACAATGCACTGCAAAACTCTGTAGGTTAGTGAAGACTACACTTCTGCACCGGGAAGCTCTTATATTATCAGACTGTGTCTACTTGACAGCCAAAATGCAACCATATCTCACTCTGCTAGGCCTTATGCCTCAGTACCATTAGGTGCTAAGCTAGAGCTATACCCCTCATAACTCCTTTAACAAATATTGCATTTCACTAGGATCGACTCAGCAGAGATGAATGAATGTCTCAAGTGCACAGAAATGGTAATCTGTCCTGCTGTGACTTTATAAGGGCACCCAGTCCTATGATGGGATGTATCAAACATAAATTAATGGAACATAAATCTGACATATTACATAAAAATGGAGCACTCACATGAACTTTGGAGCTCAAAACCTAATACAATGCATATTGGGATAGATAGTATTAACCCTTCAATCTTCTTGTATTTTAGCACCAATAATACAAGCATCAGGACTTGCTGCCAAAGCCAGATACCTATATGTGATGATGTACAGATCTCAGTTCATGGAGTTCATGTTAAAGCGTATAAAAAATACAAAAAATGATGAGAGAAGGTTTTACACATTTATTTGATTAATAATGAAAAAAAACAATTTTTTTTTTAGATTACATAATGCAGAATTGGGATATCTCAATCCAATACTGCTACTCTTCAAGTCAGGTTTTATGTTTCTAAAATAGGTGGGTTATGGCTTTGGCATTAATAAAATCTAAGATATATCTAATATCATTACAAAGCATTTAAACATTTTGGATAAGGGCCATAGCAGATTAACAATCCTTTTACTCTTGACACCTCAACACAGAATTGCTGATACTCAACTTAAATCATACACAGGGCTGTATTTATCACTAGGCACAGTGGGCTCATGTTTATAAGCAGCAGAAGTTGTGTTTTTTTACCTTTATATTTATTGGTTGCACATTTTTTTCCAAGATCAGTAGATATAGTCACACCATGTAGGTTTATTTACACTTTATTACAATACAGGCAGTCCCCTGGTTACAAACAAGATAGGTTCTGTAGGTTTGTTCTTAAGTTGAATATGTATGTAAGTTGGAACCAATACATTTTTTATGTGAAACTTAAGCCAAAACATTTTTTTGTTTGTTTTTGGATAGCATAGGAATGGATTAACACCCCTGTAACTAGGGTTGCTCCGATACCTGAAACTCATACTTTCAGACTCGGTTCTTTCAGCTGTCAGCGGTATTCCCCCACTGACAGCTAAAATGTAAAAAAAAAGCCAGTAATTATCGATTGTTAAAGTGGTGTTTCCCCCAAAATTCCAACATTGTTGGTCTGTGCAGCAAATGAGCTAAAAAAAATTGATTGGATAAAAAAAAAATGTCACTTACCTTTTTCTCCCTGTTGCTATGTGGTCCCACAAAATCTGCCTCTTCCAGTGCCCGGGCTAAACACGTCACTTTCCTCGGTGGCCGGCTCGCTAATGCTCCTGGGAGATGTGTGTCACCATTTCCCAGGAGGCATTGGGCAGCGCAGAGGGCTAGAATCCTATCTCCATTGCCATCACAATGGGGCGGGACTTACCTTACGACGCCGCCCATTGTGATGGCAACCTGAGCTCTTGACGGCGCTCAAAATTGCCGTTACTGCGCATGCGCGAGATGTGGAATCGAACGGGCGGTGCATGCTGGTACATCAGCAGCACAGTGTCCCGGAAGAGGATGCCTGTGGGCTTCACATACCCACAGGCAAAATGACAACCGTCACACAAAAAAAATATAACTTATTTTGTGTGGCGAAAAATGACAGCAGCATTCATCTGAAAAGGGACATGTAAGTTCTATATTTATATATTTAAATCTTTGTCAGTATGCCAAAAAAAAAAAAGAAATGTTAGAGACAGTGGAACCCCACTTTAAGGAGCGGTAGCCTATGCGTCTTTAACAACTGACGAGTCATTCAGCTGTCAGTGGGGTTCCCTTGAGACCAGGGGGAGTGGCCAGCAGGCACAGGAAAGTAAATGACAGGGATCTTCAGTGGAAGATAGGATAAAGAGTGCTTTATTATGTCTGTCTGTGCTTATTATAAAGCCTGCTGCATGTGCACACGATGAATAGATGGGGACATAGGGACAGGACAAGGGAAAAAGAGAGATGGGGACAGAAGGGAACATGGGGCAGTCAGAGTAAATGGAGACAGAGCAAAGGGGATTGGGGACAAAACAGAAGACAGTGACAATAAGGCCCTTTTTTCACACACTTTGCTCGGCAGTGACCTGTTCACTGATCCCCTGCTGAGCAGAGCAGGAGGATAACATATCCGTGTCCACTATGCTCTCCTCTATGGGCAATCAAATGTAAATGGACCAGCTGTCTGTTTATACCAGACTGACCTCCAATCTGATACACCCAGACAGAGAGGAACAGATCCCCTTTTGTTTGTTTTTGGTGGAGCAGATTGGAGGTAGGCAGCGAAGACGGATACAAGTCCGTTTACACCTTCTGCTCCATAAAAGGAGAAAGAAGAGTCCAATTCGGTCCACCTGAAAAACTGACAGGTGGACCCGATTGGACCACTAGTGTGGAAGTGCCTAAAGTGCAATGTGATAGATATCAGGAATAATTAATATACTGTACAGTACTGTGATATTTGGGGTGTTTAGCTCAGTAGTAGATGCATTTTTGGGCAGTGAGTCCATGTCAGACAGGCGTTATAGTTAAGGGCCTGGTAGCCCACGTTTATTAAAAGGAATCATCAAAACAAAAGTCCATCCAGGAATCCTATGCAGGGGTTTAAACTTAATTTACTCATAAATAATGAAAACATACCGAGCCACCTGGCTCTCATCAGCAGTTCCTCTGCTTGCTCCCAACAGACTTGATTACTTCTAGCCCCCTGGACTCACTTGCTTCCTTAGTCTCCCCAACTCTTAAAGCTGGCCAGCCTTTCCCAGTCCCTGGGCAAAGAATCCCTCTTACACGGGCTGAAGTCTTCCACAGAACAGACAGCTTTCCAGATTTCCACCTATTGCTCTCACCAGCCCCTCATTATATTGTCTGTGTCCACCTGGGCACACACCTTGCTCGCTGTCCACAAGACCCGGACACAAGGTTGGAGATCCTGTCCCACCGAAGACTCTTAGGGATCTCCAAACTACAGAGCCCCATCCGTAAAATTAAAAAATTCAGCGAAAGCTGCCAGAGACGTTTTCTCTGTTTAAAATCTATGCTCTATAGCTCTGCAGTCCGCCGATATGCAGACTGTGTCCATTTTAATCTAATTATATAGGGACAGTGCCTAACTGCGTTACAGAATGTATATTCCAAAGTGTTAGTACAATAAATAATATGCATAAAACATAGATTTCATACAAAAAATTGTGCCGTGATAAACATGCAGATCCACTTCAAGCTGTTTCCACTGACTTCAGTGTACCATCACCAACACAGAACACTCACCACCTAGTCCAGTACCAACCACAGGCAGCCCTGTATATGCAAAGAATAAAGCATACTATAGTATATTACCAGGACATACTGCACTGCTTTAATAAAAGTAATGTACTTACGGCAAACTTTACAAGGATAAAGCAACACATTTAATTGTCCTGGTAATGTACTTTAGTATGCTTTATTCTTTGCATACACAAGCTGCCTGTGGTTGATACTGGACTGGGTGGAGTGGTGAAAGGCTGCTCTTAGGAGAAAGCTACTATAGCTGCAGTGCTGCTTTTTAAACAAAGTGGCTGCAAATATCCAGCAGATGACAAGGCCACAAGTTCACAACTCATAAGTTTAAGAGGTCCGATTTTTTAGTAAGCAGATATCACCCTGTCTTGGTGATGGTACACTGAAGTTGGTGCAAACAACTTGCAGTGGATCTGCACAAGTTTATCACATCACAATTGTATTGGACTTTTTGTATAAAGTGTGTGTTTTATGCATATTATTTATTGTGCTAGCACCTTGGAATGTACATATCAGAGTAGCCAGCATTTCCCCTTAAATCAGGGTGCCCACAGTCCTCTTTCAGACTTCTCTCCTAAAGTCCTGTCCTCCACGCAGAGGTGCTGTCTGCTGTGTGTCCATCCATCTTGGAACTGCATGCAGGCAGCCCATAGAAGTGGATGCAGACGCAGTAGTTGCTTTTAGATCCATGCATCTGCTACTGCCCATGTATCAAATTTTGATGTGCAATTTTGTCCCTGCAGCCCCTGAGTCTGCATCCACTTCTATGGGCTGCCTGCACGCAGCTCCAAGGTGGATGTATACACAGCAGACAGTGGCTCAGTATGGAGGACTGGTCAGAATAAGCACTAAGGCTGCATTCACACCTGAGCGTAGCATTTTCAGGCCGGAAAACACACGCTTTTACCACGATTTTGCAGCGTTTTTTGCGGCTTTTTTAAACCACAATTTAGCTGCGTTTTACAGCGTTTTGCCACGATTTTGTGCAGGACAAAAGGTCACCGATGTGAAAAGAAGAAAAATGCCCAAATCTGCCCAATTCGAGCGACAAAAAAGGGTCCGGAACTTGTTTGAGCTTCAGGCGTTCGGATTCAGGCGACATGGAGTGGAGATGTGAACCATCTCCATTGAGAATAATGGATTTTTTCCCCTCTAGAGTTTTGTAGCTTCAGGCTTCAAGCTACAAAATGCTCAGGTTTGAATGCAGCCTAAGGGGGGACTCTGGGGACTCTGATGTATGGTTGGAACTCTGCAGACTCTGATGTAAGGGGGGCTCAGGGAACCTGGATTGTAAGGCAGGAATGTTGGAGACTTTGATGTAAGGGGGAACTGCATTGTGGAAGGGATGATGTGGCAGAGGATGGTGTGGGGGCACTAAAATGAACCTTTGACGGTGTAGACAAAAAATCCTTGCACCAACCCTGATTTCATGTTTATTATATGTTCTTTATGCATGCTCTTTTTTACTGCAAATGCCAAGACACTGCCTTTGGAGTCTATCGGAAAGGCAGTTCAATGGCCAACTGAAGGAGTTCACATGGAGGACTGACAACACTCCAATTGGAAGGCAGTGGCTTAGCATTGTTAGCTTGCAACTTTATGTGCTGGAACTGATACAATCTCAAGGTTGGAAACTTTGTAATAGATTAAAAAAAAAGATTTGCTTAAAGGAGAAGGTAAAGGCAGAATTATATGCATTAAGATAAAAAGTCTTCTGTGTGCAGCAGCCCCCCTCAGCCCCCCTAATACTTACCTGAGTCCCATCTCTGTCCAACGATGTACACGAGTACTTCAGCCATCTGGGACACTCCTCCTGATTGGCTGAGACACAGAAGTGGCACCATTGGCTCCCACTGCTGTCAATCAAAGTCAGTTAGCCAATCAGAAGAGAGAGAGAGGGGGCGGGTCGAACCACAGCTACATGTCTGAATGAACACAGGGAGCTGCAGCTTGGCTTGGGTGCCCCCATAGCAATCTGTTTGCTGTGGATGCACTCAACAGGAGGGAGGGGCCAGGAGCACAGAATGGGCACCCGAGAAGAGGAGGATCTTGGCTGCTCTGTGCAAATCCACTGCACAGGGCAGGTAAGTATAACATGTTTGTTATTTTTATAGAAAAAAAAAAACGAGACTTTACAATCACTTTAAGAAAACTGCATACATTGAGACCTGATACCAAATATACTGAAAATTAGATGAAGAGTTTACATAAACTATAAATATAGTGCGTCTGAGAATGATTTGCCCTTGTAAATAACTGTCCCCCTATGGACCCATGCTGGATGCACATAATCACAACTGTGCTCAGTATGGATTGGAGATGTTGATCAAGAATACAACTGCAATCAGAATGCAAAGTGCCATGTACAGCATGTTCTTAGTAAATGAACCTCAGAGAATTTTAGTGTCTTCACTGACAAAAAAGCAATTATTTACATACATGCATTAGGCAGCAGGCTAGAATAACTCAACATCTGGTTTCCTTTGGGCTTTCAAATTGACAGATTAAGCTATTTATTTTTTACTCAGAGAAATTAAAGCGTTAAGGCTGATGTGCAGCAGTTTTAGTTAAAAAATAAATAAATCCACTGAACCCTATACTAACACTTTAATTGGATCCCATTTTTGACTAGGTACATAAGAACCTTCCATTTAAGCAGGTGTAAATAGTTCTAAACACCCATGTGAAAAAAAATATATATATATATATATCTATCTATCTATCTCTCTCTCTCTCTCTCTCTCTCTCTCTATCTCTATATATATATATATATATATATATATATATATATAGAGATATATATATATAGATTATATATATATATATATATATATATATATATATATATATATATATATATATATATATATATATATATATATATATACATATATATATGATTATATATATATATATATATATAGTATCTTACAAAAGTGAGTACACCCCTCACATTTTTGTAAATATTTTATTATATTTTTTTAAGTGACAGCACTGAAGAAATTACACTTTGCTACAATGTAAAGTAGTGAGTGTACAGCTTGTATAACAGTGTAAATTTGCTGTCCCCTCAAAATAACTCAACACACAGCCATTAATGTCTAAACCACTGGCAACAAAAGTGAGTACACCCCTAAGTGAAAAAGTCCAAATTGGGCCCAATTAGCCATTGTCCATCCCCGGTGTCATGTGACTTGTTAGTGCTACAAGGTCTCAGGTGTGAATGGGGAGCAGGTGTGTTCAATTTGGTGTTATCGCTCTCACTCTCTCATACTGGTCACTGGAAGTTCAACACGGAACCTCATGGAAAAGAACTCTCTGAGGATCTGAAAAAAATAATTGTTGCTCTACATAAAGATGGCCTAGGCTATAAGAAGATTGCCAAGACCCTGAAACTGAGCTGCAACATGACCATACAGCTGTTTAACAGGGCAGGTTCCACTCAGAACAGGCCTCGCCATGGTCGACCAAAGAAGTTGAGTGCACATGCTCAGCATTGTATTCAGAAGTTGTCTTTGGAAAATAGACGTATAAGTGCTGCCAGCATTGCTGCAGAGGTTGAAGGGGTGGGGGGGTCAGCCTGTCAGACCATACACCCCACGCTGCATCAAATTGGTCTGCATGGCTGTCATTCCAGAAGGAAGCCTCTTCTAAAGATGATGCACAAGAAAGCCTGCAAACAGTTTGCTGAAGACAAGCAGACTAAAGACATGGATTACTGGAACCATGTCCTGTGGTCTGATGAGACCAAGATAAACTTATTTGGTTCAGATGGTGTCAAGCGTGTGTGGTGGCAACCAGGTGAGGAGTACAAAGACAAGTGTGTCTTGCCTACAGTCAAGCATGGTGATGGGAGTGTCATGGTCTGGGGCTGCATGAGTGCTGGGAAGCTACAGTTCATTGAGGGAACCACAAATGCCAACATGTACTGTGACATGCTGAAGCCGAGCATGATCCCCTCCCTTTGGAGACTGGGCCACAAAGCTTACATTGTAGCAAAGGGTAATTTCTTCAGTGTTGTCACATGAAAAGATATAATAAAATATTTACAAAAATGTGAGATACAGTATATATATATATTTATTTATATTATTTTTTTTTTTTGTGGAAAATAATCTACAAAACTAAATTTTCATTTGGGTAACCCACCAAAATTATAGCAAACTGTTTACACATCTCTTTCTCAAACTGTTTTTAGAACAACAGCCGCAGCACCCCCCTCACATCTTTTATAAGTGATAGAGAGACTGAGAAATCTTTCCTGATGCCAGGTCACACACTGATACCTTAGCCAGGTAAGTAAAAGCTTAAAGTTTAAAATATTGCAATCATTTGAAGAGCTTTTATAAATCTAAAATATAAAAAAACTAATGTATACCACATTTAAATTGTTGTCCATGACCGTTTTTGGAGCTTTTAACAAAATTTCTGTCCTTTTGACAGCAGCACAAGAAAAAAGAGGCATGATTGTTACTGAGACTGGAAGACACATCCAATATTAATAACCTGACAAGAGTTTTAATCCATTCTCTTTTTGCCCAAACAAAAGGTACAGAGTGAGATTTACACTCACTTTCTGTCCTCCAGGAGGAGAAACAAACGGCAAAAAATCGGACAAAGTTTCTATTCATTTCTCAATACACTAGAAAAAGTTCAGCTTTAAAATTAAAGAAATATTTTGACTTTTCAAAGTGCAAATTTTTACTTGATCTTGTATACTGTACACTACCAGCAATTGACTGCGGGCAATTTTCTGAAGAAACTTCTGAAGCGTCTCATAAAGCACCACCCTAAACATCTTCTGCATTAAGGGGTATGTATAGCCAACATTTTTTTTGTTTTGGATAGGGTAAGAAAGGGTTAAAACCCTGCCAGGTTATTTTTTTGCTGTCTGTGTACTATTGAGAAAATTTCTCTTCAATCCCTGTCAGAGATGCAACGTGAAGTTAAAGGAAAATCTCCCATAATGAATAAAATCCCCCCTGAAATTGTACCTGGAAAAGCTGTCTCCAATGGAAGGTTTTCCTTTACCCATTATTGTGGGGATAACTCTAACATTTTGGATTTTTCCTCACCTTCTTTCTGAATGAAAATGGTCAGCAGCAAAATAGAGGGTCAAATCTTCCCAGTGGTCAGGGTCTAACATTTCCTTACTCTATACAAAACTAACAAAAAAAAGTTTTGTCTAGAGTTGCTCTTTAAACAGTACCCATAAATGTAATGAAAAGACAAGGCTGCTTAACCACATTAGCTCTCACACCTATGTAGAATTTTTACATTTCTACTATGGACCTGTTCGGTAAAAGCAAAGTAATAACAAATAATGAATACAATGTAATACATATGTTACTTTAAATTATTAGGACAAACCAGGCTTTCTTTTTATGATAATGTTTTGTAAAAATGGTACCATAGTAACAGAACTAAAAAAAAACACTTTTTTTGACCAGTATTAGTGTAAAAAAAAAATAGAGCTACTTTAGATACAAAGTCTAAATTGCATTCTATAATTTGCTGTTTAAAATTGCACTAAAATCAGGATTCTGGTACAAAGCATTACAAAGCTATTTACAAATAAAAATGTTTTTCAATTTTTCCTTTTTTTTATGAGACACTAAATTTCTTTTATAAATGTGAAAAAACTTGCCGCGCTATCTCTGTGTATAAACCACCTATTACTAAACTCTATATAATATAGGAGGCAGTTTACACCACTATGCATCCAACCACCTGTACAAAGTGCAATAAATATACACAGTCACAAAAAAAAAGTGCAGCGCTCCTCTTTCGATAAAGTGCATTCAAAGTCCATCTTTTCTTTTAAACATATACACAGTCCATAAATAAATTATTCAATGTCCGTGAAAAAAAAAAATGAAAGAAAGAAAGAAGGTTGCAGCCCCATACACGAAAAACTCTTCAGTAATTGCCTTTGATCACCACAGTGCCCTTCATGCCCAATGGGCTTTCTCAAAGGTTCAGGCTCTGAATCTTTGAGAAAACTTTGAGAAAGCCCTTTGGGTGCTATGCGTGTGGTGGGCAGTGACATAATCATGCTAGGACTAGGTGGAGCTGTGTATGCCGAGGATTGTATTGTGAAATGCCCATTTTTTACTTCTGAAATGTGAGTGGATTTTTTATATGGAAATAAATACTTTTTATTAGCGAGTTTCACTATGGTTCTTTCCTCTTGCCTCCTATATAATTGACACCATGCTGAGAGCTACGGATTTGGAGTGTGCCGCCAGTGGGAGAGGTGCCACTTATTTATTTTTTTTACCAACAAAAAGGTTTTTATTGTACAAAAAGGTGGTATACATCCAACAACATCAAATCAACAGGTAACACTTCCTGTCGTGTAATCACACAATATAGCATATGATAAAAGGCACGTCATCTCATTGTTTTCATTCTTACAGAATAGCCATTATATTCATTTACTTTATCTCACCATTATCCAAGCAACCTATCCATGACTAGATCCACCGGGGCAAGCCCCCGGTGTGTCCAGCCACGGGGCCCAGAGACTTTCATATTTCCTTGTGCTCCCCCTGTGCTGGTATATAAGTTTCTCCATGCGCAGCATTTCCCCTATTTTACCTATCCATTCCCTCGAGGTCGGGGGTGTCTCAGGTTTCCAATAAAGCATAATCAACCTTCTGGCTTGGAACAATACCCTATTTACCGCCTCCCTGGTGTGAACTGCCATCACAAATTCCTCCACCACCCCCAAGAGGCATACTTTTGGATCAACCGGTAATGACAGCACAAATACAGAGTTAACCAAGTTCACCACTTCATTCCAGTATAAATGTAATTTGGGGCAGCGCCACAGAAGGTGAATAAGATCCCCATGGTCTCGATGACATCTGGTACACGTATCCTCGGATTGTAACCCCATTAACCGTAGTCTATGCGGTGTATAGTACACCCTCAAAATAATGTATTGTTTAGTAAGCCTTTGGGCCACATTTAGAGAACATACACTCACCACCTGAAATATATCCTCCCATTCCTCACCGTACATTTGACCCACATCCCTCTCCCATCTCTCTCTCGCTCTCAGTGGGTGTTGCCCCAAGAAGTATTGTAAAAGTGCATTGTAGCTTTGCGAGATAAATTCTTTCGAGGTTTCGGCATCCCTGATGATGTCAAACACCGGAGTAGGTGACAAGCGCCACTCAGTTGACCTGCTCTGCGCCCGAACTGCGTGTTGCAGTTGAAGATATTGGAAGCCCATTGAGGAGGGCAGGCTAAACTCCACCTGCAGGTCCTCAAATGTCCTCAGAATACCATTTTTAAAAACCTGTTTAACGTGTGTGACACCATGTACTATCCACCTGGCCCCTTCCTGCAGTTTGGCTAGCTCTGTGTAGGTATCATTATGCCACAGAGGACTATATTCAGTAGACCCCTCAGCCTGCTGTAAATATTTGCATTTGTTCCAAACCTTCTGTATTAGGTTGTATGTAGGGTACTTTTTGTTAGGCCTGGCAAATGCCAGGGCTTCCAGTGCCATGGGGATGGGGCCCGAGCCTACCGTGTGAAGCATGAGTGCCTGGGAGGAGCCGGCCAGCTCTGCCCCAAAGCACCCTACTAGGTGCTGTAACTGAGCGGCAAGGTAATACAACCACGGGTTAGGCATTGCCAACCCGCCATCGTCTTTAGGCCTCTGAAGATGTTCCAGCTTTATTCTTGGAGGTTTGTTTTTCCATAGTAAAGCGCAAAAGATAGAATTAACCATTCAAAACATTTTTAAAGGTATTACCACTGGGGTGTTATGTAGGTAATAAAGCAATTGGGGCATGAGAATAATTTTAACCAAGTTTACTTTACCCGCCACCGACATGTGCAGGCCATTCCATGTCCTCACTCGCGGTGCCACTTATAACACTGCATATCGCATTTAGACCTCCTTTAATTATTGAGGTCCATTCAAGCAGGTGATAAGACACCCATAGGTGGGATGATGGGCACTGTGGTGATCAGAGGCAATTACTGAAGAGTTTTTGGTGTATGGGACTACAACCTTCTTTCTTTTTTTTCATCCATTTATTTATGGACTGTATATATGTTTAGGAGTATAAGTGTGTGAATACAATTACACATATAAAATAAGTGACAATGCACAATAAATAAATATAAAATGAAGTAAAAAATGTGAACTTTAAAAAATAGAGTCCAAGACCAGGCTCAAATAAGATGGATTTTAGTCCAAAATATCTAAAGAAGTACAAATGGGATGGTCCGTATGAATATGGGAAATGAGTGGAACCCTTTTCTTATGGAGTGGCCCAAGGAATGCGGCTGTGAAGCGGTAGGTATGGTACGAATAAACAGGTGCCTGTGGGTACATCAACATTCACTGGTAAAATAGAAGTTGGGTACTCTTACCGAATAGGTTGGACACACATGTCATACGACAGTGGGTCAATAGGGCTTGATAACCTGATGAGGCCAGGTCAGGCCTATAGGAGAGTGGTCGGATGGGTCCTGTTTGGTCCTATTCTATCCGGCTCCGAATGCCAAGGGGCGAATTCCAAATGGTGAATCTTGGTGTCACCGCTTGTAGACTCCGAATAGGTGGGTGCTCCGACCCGGGGTGTATCCAAGGAAGCAGCGAAAGTGGGGGGCTCGTGATGTGAGTATGGAATAAAAAGATAAAAAAGAGGCTCCGGATGGTGCAGATCAAAACAAACCAGTTGGTTTATTGGGGTGGTCAGATATAATAATATATGGATGGTAGAAAAATGGCTTGGTCAGGAAGGAGGTGTTCGTGCCTGGTAGGCAAGTGGTTAAAAGAAAAGACAGACTCATGTAAATTCATTATTTTAGATTTTTACACTGTTTTCATATTTTTATTTATGCACTATAATTTGAATGCACTATATTGAAGGAGATCGCTGCACTCTCTTTTTTTTTTTTTGTGACTAAAAAAATTATAGAACAAAACAAATAAAGACACACAATGCTTAAATATGAATGTTAATACAATAAAAATAAACAGAAAAAAATCAGCAGAAAAATAATTATTGAGGGGAGAAGGAAATGAAAGAGTAAAATTAGAGCTGATTAGGGTAAAAAAAGGGTTAAAGTAGTTAAATAGAGACCAATTTTATTCATTAAAAAATAAAATGTTTTACTTTTCAGGTTGCTTTAATTGACATTGTTTGCAAAACCAAGCTCATTCTTTTAATCTGCACATAAATGAAGCATAGTAGTTAAAAAAAAGTAAGAATGATTCTGGTACAAAGAATTGCAAAGTTATTTACAAATAAACTATATTTTTTAAATGTTTTGCTTTTTTGAATGCGATACTAAAGGAGTAGTTAAACAAGTAACAATGTTACATTGTGGCTCTCTGTTTTAGTATTGATAAGACTTGTTTTTTACACTAGCTGTTGTAAAAGATGCTGTATTTAGCAGGTGAGAATCTCCAGTAAGTGGAATTACTTTTTTTGGGTGTGTGGAAAAAAGGGGAAATCTTCCAATAGGGTCACCTGTTCCTTTGACAACTGAATATGCCTCACATTGGAAAGATATCCTCTCACATCCTGCTAAGTGAACAGCACAGGAAGTGAAGGAAAATATCCATAAAGAAACACATATGGCATAAAAAAACCTAACAGTCTTAAGCCCCATACACACGGTCGGACTATCCGCGGACCATGTCGGTCGGATCCTGTCCGTCGTACTTTGTCCGATGTTGGTGTTGCGTACACACGGTCGGACTACGTTGTCGTAATATCCGGTCTGCAAGAACGTCGTGACGTAAGTCGTCTTCCACGAGATTAGAAAAGGGAAGTTCAGCACCACGTCAGGCACCCGTTGGGCTCCTTCTGCTGATCCCGTGTTTATCGCGAGTTAGTCGAAGTTTGGTGACTTAAGATTCGCGCTTCTCAGTTTTCTGACTCAGATCGTTACTGCTCTTCAGTTTGTGCTTGTCGTGCGTATCTGTTTATTAGTGCGTGTAGTCAGTTCGCATTTGTTGGTCATTGCGGCCTATATCTTGATATAGGACGCTTTGATTTGCACTGCTTATTGTCTGCTCGTTTCTGGTATTCATTTCGTTCTTTCAGGCCTTGCTGTTTATCGGTGCTTTCTGTTTGTCCGTTCTGACCAGCCGACCTTTTGTGACCTTGTGAGCGATGTTTCCCGTGCCTACTCGTCGCCGAGTTCGTGCTGTACGCGGAATTGGTGTCGGGCTTTTAGCTTTGACCCAAGACCCGTCCATGAACAGAGTGACGAGGAGTATGTGGACCAAGAATTGGTTGCTTCAGCGTGACCAATTCTCGCACATGCCTTTGCTTCGTGAGATCCGGGAGAATAATCCTGATGATTTCAGGAACTTTCTCCGGATGACGGACCCCGATTTTCACCGTCTTTTGGCTTTGCTGACCCCCTTTATCAGCCGGCAGGATACCTGCATGAGACAAGCCATCACTCCGGAGCAGAGGCTTGTTGCCACGTTGAGGTACTTGGCGACAGGGAGAAGTCTTCAGGATTTGAAGTTCTCTTCAGGTATCTCTCCCCAGGCCCTGGGAATCATTATTCCAGAGACCTGTTCTGCCATCATCCAGGTCCTGCAGGAGGACTATATTAAGGTAACATTTATACTTTACTATTCCCTTCTATGTATGCTCTGTTTGCTAATGTCTTCTATTTTTGACCTCCTTCCCTAATAACCATGATTGCAATATGCTCTAATATGCTGTGCCCCTTTTCTCCTTCATGCATTTTTCCCTTCACTTACCTCTATGCTCTTCTGCCCCAATAGACACCTATGGCCTAGTCACTTAAGCAATGTCTTTTGTCTGCTGCATAGTATTGTTTGCCCCCAAACACCCCCTAAAATATGCACAAATGTTTGCTGTGTGGTTTACTTCATGTAGAGCCCCTTTTTTTTTGGTTTTTTTGGTGGGGGGGGGGCAAACTCATTAGGAACCCCCTCCCCCAACTGCTCTGTCAGATGGTACCAATCCTCTATCTGCTGGCTTTCCCAAGGTCAATACACACTATATACCTACCTCTTTATAGTGGGCATCTTTAGGGATGAATTCTGCAAAGCATGTAGTGCAAGGGGCTGCCTCCATACTTTCCATTTCCTATTTTTTTGTGTTCTTTCCCTCCTATTAGCTTGCTTGGTAATTTCAGAATGTCACAATGTGCTTTCCTTTTTTTTGGGGGGGGGGGGGGGGGGGAGGGGGTTTGAAATGTTAGTTTAGCTTTCCTGGGGGCTGCCAATAGTGTTAAGTACAGAGGGTCTGCCCAAACTAGCACACATTATTGCGCCATTTGCCAATCAATGAAGTGCAGAGGGTTACCTGTCCAACACCCCCCCCCCCCAAAAACCCTAGTTATTGCCAATGGCCCATCAGAAGTGTGGGGATTGATGGGGGGTGAGTAATCTGTGAAGGGGAGCCTCTACTTTTCTGTGCAAATACTTTCCAGCCTCCAATTTTATACAATGCTCTTGTTCCAAGATGTTGATTGTCTAATCTGCTTGCAATGTTTATGTGCAAAGGGACTAATTTTTTTTTTCTTGTTTCACTCCACAGTTCCCTTCCACGCCACAGGAATGGCAGACTGTGGCCTCCCACTTTGCCAGCCGTTGGGACTTTCCCAACTGCGGAGGGGCAATTGATGGGAAACACGTCCGAATCGTCCCACCGCCCAACTCGGGGTCCTACTATTATAATTATAAAGGGTTTAATAGTGTAGTGATGTTGGCGGTGGTGTCGGCGACATATGAATTTATGTATGTGGACGTGGGGATGAACGGCCGGATCTCGGATGGTGGTGCCATTGCGCACACGGAGTTCTACTCGCGTCTCCAAAGTGGCAGTCTGTGCTTGCCACCTCCAGAGGAGAATGCAGAAGGACTCCCCTTCGTCTTTGTCGCAGATGAAGCGTTTGCGTTGACTCCCCATCTGATGAGGCCCTTCCCGATGAGGACCCTCACCCCAGACCAGAGGGTCTTCAACTACAGGCTGTCCAGAGCCCGAAGAGTTGTGGAGAACACTTTTGGCATCCTGGCCAGCCGCTTCCGCCTGTTCTTGACGGCAATTAACTTGGCGGAATACAAACTGAACCACATAGTTCTTGCCTGTTGCATATTGCACAACTTCCTCAAAAGACATAACAGGAACTATGTGGTGCCCGTTGGCCCAGATGTGGAGGGCCCTCCAAATGCTGACCTCACAGCCCTTCAAGTGGCACGTCCAGGCTTGCCCCCTCTAAATGCCCGCGTGGTCCGCGAGCAATATATGGACTACTTTGTGGGTAGGGGGGCCATTGCTCTGCCTGTCGATGTGTGAGAGGCATTTTGTAATAAATATTAGTTTTCAACCAACCTATAATTTCTTGTCATTTCCGTATTCTTTTTAGCTTATTTTACCTTTAAATTTTTTCCCTTTGCATTCGACAGTGGGAATGCACTTTCTGGGCAAAAGGAGGTAACAGTCTCTTCTTCCCAAAAAGATTATTCTCATGTTGTGTGTTTGCTACCTAATCTTTGGTCTAGAGAAGGTTTGTACTGCATAACTGACACCCAAAATACTCCTTTTCATCACCAGGTCAGACATGTGTGTATTCTCCAAAATGCTGTTCTCCGTGTTTTCGTACAAAGCACTGTGGGTGTCATTTACATAAGTCAAATCCACTATGCTCTACAAGTGCAGTGAAAAAGTGCCCTGGAAAATAAACTTGCAGTGCAAAGTGGACTTGCCTTTAGTAAATAACACCCATTGCCCCCCATATCCTTTACATTTGACATACATAATGCATTGTGTTTTTGAAATAAGGAAGCCACACATTTTGAAAATTTTAAAAGTTTACTTGAAAAACATTCACAAGTGCGTTTACAATCTTCTTGCCCAAACTGACAACATCTTGGTTATTTACAACATTGTTTACAAACATTCCACAATTGGTAAAACCAGGCATGGAGCAAAACAGAACCTAGGAACTAGGAAAGTTCAACTTTGTAAAGTGAAGACAAGATCAGACATGACTATATGTTCAAAGTGTGTTTGATCTTGCCTTCATCACATGGGGGGTCACCCCTGGAAAGTGGAAATGTAGAACATGCACACAATTTGGGTCTGAAAATGGTCATTAGATGGTAAAACACATGTCTAGAAGCTTCAAAAGTGCCATTTTCCATCATGGGGATGAATGGACGTTTTTTGGGGGTGCAACCCCTTCACCACAACCACTTTCGTAGTTCGTAAAGTGGTTGCACCCCCAAAAAAACGTTGGCATTCATCCACCATGATGGGAGCTAGCACATGTGGACACAATGTGTGCATGTTCCAAATTTCACACAGTTCTTAAGTTGCAAATGTGTTCAGAAGCAGGCACAAATGTGTGTTAATTACTTGGTGCGTTTTCATATTTTTCCTAAAACATCAATGATGTTCTTCAATTTTTGTTGAACATCATTGATGTTTTGCTTTATGTAATCTAGATCTCTATTGCAGACCATTATCTCCCCGATGAGTACGTGGGCACTCTCTGTGGTAAAGTGCGATTTTTCTTCCACAACATCCACGTCACCTAAAAACCACAAACAAACAAAAATCGGGTGTTGGAAATGAGGCAGCCATACATTGATTAGCTTACCAGTAGCTGTGTTCTCCCACACTCACCTGTTGTGGTGACAAGTTCTCCAAGTTCGATGATCTCTCCTTCCTCCTCCTCCTCCTCTGCTTCTGCTCTTTCCCCCTTTTTTGGGAGGTGTTGGTTTTGGGGTTTCCTCAGACGGCCCAAGTTTGCGCTTCCCTATGAGAATGTACAAAAGGAAGATTTAGCAACACAATCTATTGAGGGCAGAAATAGGAAATGACAAACATTGCTTGAAAGTGACGGACACTATTTTTGTTTGGCCAGTTACAAATGCCAACAACATGAATGTAGTCACTTTGTAAAGGTGCTAAACTTACTAGCTTTTTGGTAGAAGTTTGTCTGATGGAGAACCCCCTCTAGTATCCACTGGAGCACATGTGTGGAAAAGCATAATAAAAAGGGGGTTTGGGTGTCCCAGCACTAGTGCTCTAGAGTCCAGATGGGTAAACAGCTACTGAGGGACCTCTCCTTTACATTGACTAAATTTGGTTTACGCTCTTGCTGACATCTCTAGTGAGAACAAACTTCCTTTCGCTAAAAAATTCACCAAACCTCGTATTATAAGTGGCCGAACGATCGAGGTTGCGTACGATCAAAGATCGAGGCTGAGTACGATCGAATGCACAGACGAACCTGAAAGTGGCCATTTTGGAATGTACAACTTTGTAAAAATCAAACCACATGGAGCAGTATGCAAGCAAGAAAGCAAACACAAAACACAACTACTTACTTTTTTGAAGAACTCGCTTGATCTTTCTGTACTGATCGGCCTCCCTCAGTTTCAGGTCTGACCAGCGTTTCCTGAGTTGCTCCTTGGATCGTTGTACCCCAAAATGATTGTACAGCCTTCTCACAACTTTAGACATGATCTTGGCCTTGCGGACATTGGGGTTGAGGTAAGGCCCATACTTCCCATCATAGTCGCTCCTCTTTAATATGTCCACCATCTCCAACATTTCTCCAAATGACATATTGGAGGCCTTGAATTTCAGGCTCCGGGATCGGGACGTTTCTGCCTCTGGACTTTCCTCGTCCTCCTCCTCGTTGGTGGGATATTTGGGGCGCACCTGCTGTGTCCCCGCCATGTGCTCTCCCCACTGCGCCGTAAAGAGAAGGGGCGGGGAATAGACGAGAAAGATCGTCAGGGGCGGGCGGAGTTTGACGCATGCGCACTGTATATAAAACGTCACGCGCCTGTGTCGTAGCCACGATCTGGGAGACGAGGGGAGAGAAAGCTCACGCACGAGACGATCGCTAGAAACAAAGGTACAATTTGACGTTGGTACATAACTAGCCTAGACTGATTAGAACTTGAGGCTTGTTTATGGAGAAGATTAGGAGAGTTTAGGCTGACATTATTTATATTGTTTTGTGTGGTGTTGTGTCTTGCAGAGGTGATGGAGGCCTTCTACGACGTGAGTTTTCTCCCCCTCTTCATTGATAAATACAGGGAATTTCCCCTATTATGGCAAGCAAAGCACCGCGACTACAGCAACAAACCAAAGAGGTACGCAGCCATGCTGAAACTTGTGGCATTTGTAAAGCCAAACCTGCCCATGGCAACCGTGGCAAACTTAAAAGGCAAGATTAATAACATGAGGAGTACCTATTTCCGGGAGCGCAATAGGGTCCGGAAGTCCCTAGCATCTGGAGCTGCAGCAGCTGATGTCTATGTCCCCAAGCTTTGGTACTATGAGAGGCTTCACTTTCTCAAAGACCAGGCTAATGTCAGGAAGTCACTCTCAACTCTTCCTTGCACGCGTCCTTCCACGCACGCCACCCCTGATGAGGCTTCCGAGGACCAACCTGGCCCTTCCAGTATGGAAGATGTGCAGGAGTCCAGCTTGTTCCAGGTATAGTAGTTTTGTAACCATTTTTGGGAATAATGAATGATGTTCAGTTAATTCAGGATCCCCAATTGCTTAGTTCCTAACGTGATTGACATATAAACAGACAGGTGTTGGAGACATTTTTGGGAAGAATCTAAACTGCAGGGCTGAGAATTGTATGGTTTTCTATTTGTAAACATTTTGCAACAGTCACTAGATGAGAATTGTGTGTGTTTGATGAACCATTAACTGAAACTATGTCCCTTTTTCATACACAGGAAGACCTCAGCCAGGAGGTGGCTGTGGAAGGTGGCAGTCAGGAGGAGGCAGGGGTTAGTGGCAGCCAACAGGGGGGTAGGCGTAGGAGCCTGACTGTCTCCCAAGTCCCTCCCCTCCGCCTTCCCTACAGAAGGGCGAAAAGCATGGGGGAGGTGGGAGAGTCAGCGCTCCAGCTGATCCGAGACGCTTCAGCCTCCCTATATGCCACACCCACCTACGAGGAGGCCTTTGCCTCCTTGGTTGAAAATAAAATGACGGGTATGGAGGCGGGGCAACGCAGCATGTGTGAGGATGTCATCCTCAAAATCCTAAATGAGGGGATGGCTGGGGAGATGACTCCCCTCACACATGTTTGCGAGAGTGACCTTGCTCCGCCTCCTCCTCCTCCTTCTGCCACCCCACCAGCACCAGCACCACGGCGTGGAAGGAAGAGTACAAGGAAGACAAGAGAGTGATGACCTTGATTCAGTCTGGTCTGAGAGAAGATGGAGCCTCTCGTAGGACCAGAGCCTGGGGACCTAGATGGCATCTGCTGCAGTTCCGGATGTTTTGGACTTCAGAACCAGATTGCACTCCCTTATTATTTAGATAGGTACTCCTCAGGCCCCCAATTTTCTAAGCTTGAAAAATGATGGTTGCAGTGGGTGTCCAAGGCTTTGCAAATTCCCCAAGTTTCACCATGGCTGCGTTCCTCTTTAGTTTGTTGCTGAGACCTAAATAAATGTTTTTTGGATTTGAAATAATCATTGACTATTGTGTTTTACTTTTCTACAATGACAGTTTTTCTTTGAGTAGGCAGGTACATTTCACTAATCCTAAAGTAGAATTAACAAGGGGCACCAACAACCAACAAACTCCTAGTAAATTTAAGCAACAAATACAAATGTTAATAATGTGGTTTGGCTAAGTTGAGACACACAACCCCCCTCCAAAAAACAAAAAAAAAAATCTCCTTCAAATATGTATTCCCAAAAAAAAAAAAAAATCATGCTAAAAATATAACAAAGATTCTTTTACGATCTGAGTAAAAATAAACATGTAGTGTATAAATCCTGAAAAGTAATAAAGAACTAAGTTTGTGAGAAGTGCGGGTGAATAGGAGCAACTAAAACATGTCATTCTTGTTGCATTGTAAAGAAAAAGAGAATGCGCTGCATTAAAGACATTTTAACATTGCAGCGTGACGAATGTGCTGTGTCGATTAGGAAAGGTAGTTTTACCTGACCGAGCGCTTCCGTCACAGAATTTCTTCTGAGCATGCGTAGCACTTTGTCCGTCGGACAACCGTACACACGATCGGATTTGGTGTGATCGGACCGTGTTGTCGGCAAATCTATCCAGCAGGAGATAGGACTTTGTCCGTCGGACAATCCGACGTACACTGTCCGATGGTGCATACACACAGTCTGATTTTTCAACAACATTGTCCGATCGGACAGAATCCATGAAAAAATCTGACCGTGTGTATGGGGCTTAAAAGTGATTGTAAAGTCTTGTTTTTGTCATACTTACCTCCTCTGTGCAGTTGGTTTTGCACAGAGCAGCCCTCTTCTTGGGTCCCTCTTTGCTGCTCCTGGCCCCCCCCTCCTATCAAGTGCCCCCACAGTCAGCAGCTTCCTATGGGGGCACTGGAGCCGAGTCACAGCTCTGTGTATCCATTCAGACATGGAACCCTGACCCGGCCCCACCCCCTCTCTCCCCTGATTGGCTGACTGACTTTTATTGACAGTTGTGGGAGCCAATGGCAACGCTGCTGTGTCTCAGCCAATCAGGAGGAGTGTCCCGGATGGCTTAGACATTCGTGGACA
Source organism: Lithobates sylvaticus (assembly GCA_028564925.1). Classification (NCBI taxonomy): domain Eukaryota; kingdom Metazoa; phylum Chordata; class Amphibia; order Anura; family Ranidae; genus Lithobates; species Lithobates sylvaticus. Next base: position 133,067,625 of record CM053027.1, read on the forward strand.
TCGCTTGAGAGAGATGGGGCTCAGATAAGTATATAGGGGGTGCTGGGGTGACTGCCACACACAGAAATATTTTTATTTGAATGCATAGAATGCATTAAGATAAAAAAAAACCTTCTGCCTTTACAACTCCTTTAAGCCCCCCTACTCTATCCAAAATTTTTAAAAAAATTGAATTTAGATATACTAAATGTTCGAGCTCAACTTCATTTTTTGGGAAAAAAAACATAAATGACCCATTAGGTGTAAAAATAACATATATAGCTTTTGCTATTGCTTCATTACTCACTTTTCTGTCTCCCACAGACACTCCATGCTTCTTACCTATTGCTCACCTTGTTTGAATAACATTGATCTGTAATAGGAATACCCAAAACTAGCTCCTAACTCCTTGATGGCTCCTGTAAATAGAAATACATATAAATATAGATGGATGTGGTTTTCTTTGTCGCACTACCAGTTGTTTGTGACTATAATATGATATTTAGCTTTTCAAGTTACAAGCCAGGCAGTTCACAGCATAGCAATAAAAAAGCCTATTGCTTAGGATGTTCTTGGCCCAAAACTCACCAACCGATTCCTGCAAGTGATAACATGAATTATTCACATACAAAAGATCATGCTTAACTTACTAAGAATAAAAGATTATATTTGTTAACATTATAGATGCTAATTGCGATGGTGTAGGACAAACAATGCCTCTCACCTTTTAAAATAGCAAACTGAACTGGCTTATTATAAGTTCGTGTGCTTCTCAATTATAAATTAATAAATTCATACATTCATGTACTATATTTATTTATTTAGTCTTGAGTTTGGCAGAAATGATAATACAGCAATACAGATAAACTACAGTGACACTAAAGGCAATAAAAATGGCTGAAGTGACCTAGGTTCTGTGAACTGAAATCACCATTTCTATTTTCATTACCATAAGCCTCTTTGACATCAGTTCTAAAATTTTATGAAGAAAATGTTTAATAGAACAGAATATAGTGGAAGAAGTCACTATAATCTAAACTGATTAATACAGTTCAAGCCAAAATACAGTTTGGCAATATTTATTACATGGAATTTTGCGTGCAGTGTGTGAGCCAATAGATCAGTATTAATAGCTTGTATTGCAAGTATTTAGGAGGTTTGCCAGGAATATTCTGTGGTTCTGAAAAATGTTAGAGCATTTATACCACATTAAACCATTCAAGAGCTGCAGCCACACTTTTAAATCATGGATTTCATATTAGAAGTATTAGACTTCTCTAAGAATTAAATTATGATATCTAACAAAAAGGTCTAATCAATGGCTATTACACACCCAGAAGGAAGGTTAAAAAAATATATAAATTCTCTCAAATATGAATTCCCTAATAATTGATATATAAGTGAATGCAAGATTTTTAAGAGAGGAAGTGTGTGTATGTGGGTGTTTGCAAGTTATTGCGTGTGTGAATATTCTGTGACCTTCTTATCTTACTCAATAAAGGTCCTGTGGAGCCATAGACTTCCTGCAGAGGTTGCTAGGGATCTCTTGCACAATGAGCAGTGGCGGATTGAGCTTCTGGTAGTCAGTGCCTGCAAAGTTCTGACACCGATATGATTCGGCAGAACACTAGAACTTCTTCTCCTTCTTGTCAGATAAACATTTACTGCTTTACATATTTATTGACACAGATGATCATGTTAGCTGTCTGTACAAGTGTGTGTGTGTGTGTGTGTGTGGGGGGGGGGGGGTTCTTCCCAATGACCCCTAATGTAAGGGGAATTTTTTTCCACCACTGATCCAGAGTGCATTATTAAATCCACCAATGTCAGGGGCCACAACATAAGCGGGCCCTACTCTGGTCACCAAAGTAAGGGACATTCTTCCCACTGACTACCAATGTAAGTGGTGTTCTTCCTACTGACCCCAGGATTGCACTGAGTGCAAGTATAAGGATGTTCTTCTCCCATTGACCACCAATATAAGAGTTTCCTTCTTCCACTGACCCCCAATGCAAAGGAAAACTTCTTCACCAGTGTAATGTTTCCTTCTCCCACTGGCAATCAATATTAAGGGTTATTTCTCTTACTGATCTCCAATGTAAGGCATTACTTCCCTACTGACCACCAAAGTAAGGGGACATTTTTATAATTGCTTCCATTGTATCAGGTTCACTACAACTACACAATGTTGTATGTTAAAAATGTATCTCCTCTGGTTGTCAAATTCACAAAACCATAATAATTTAACATATGCCAATCTACCATTATATAATAATTTTTTAGCAGGTGTTTAATGAGACATGAACAATAATTCAAGGCTTCCTTTGTGGTAAAAAGGTTGGGAAAGGCTGATTCATAAAAACAAGTACTATATGTAACACCTACAAAAGATTTTATGCATTTTTTTGTTATACTGTCAAAATCATTACTTCTTTAACTTCAAATTTTCTTGGCTATAGTATGGTTGGCAATTGAACTGTTAATGCAGGAAAGCCTGCAGCTTCTTTGGGGAAGATTGTTGGCATCTCTTTAAATATTGCAAAGAAGAAATGCATCATTCAGGCATATGATTGTTACATCAGTGTCAAAAAAAGATTACACTCGGATTGCTTTTTACTCATCGCACTGCTTAAAGGTCAGAAACTGCAGATGGTACATGAAGTTAGCAGTCTTTAAAATGTACCTTGCATCAAAATACAAGTTACTAGTATTTGTTAGAGCCCCTTTTCCCCACATAAAATTCCTAGCAAAAACACATTAGAACAATAAGAATGTTATTTATCTGTACAACCCTGTTTCTGACGTCCTTGCCTAGGTGCCAGTGATGTGCATTTTTCACTAAATTTGGAACCCTCAACTTTCCCAACAAATATCTTAGAATAAGAGAATACATCCCAAAAGCTTGTTTTAAAAATGTGGATGTTAGTGCAAAAAAAAAAAAAAAGTTACCATGACAATACCTTTTTTTGAGCCAGAAATACCTTTCATCCAAGCACTGCTCTGCTAAGATGTTTCCAGAGGAATAATCAATAATAATCAATTGTCACTGACAATTGTTTTTTTTTTTGTGCCCTGTTCACACCTGAACTGGAACTGACTGGAAAGTGTTAGAAGCACCACTGTCAATAAAGGGATGGGAGGTGGCACTGAAGACTACAAAGCCAGGCAAAAGCCCGGGACTGGATGGTTTTACTACAAAAGCTTAGCAGATCTTCTTGCCCCAGGTTTCCTTAAAGCCTTCAAATCCTTATCTACTAATTCTTGCCCCTCAGACACCTTGGAGGAATACATTTCAGTTATCCCTAAAGAAAATAAGGACCCCGCTATTGTTGCTAATTATAGATAGATATCACTTCTAAAAGTGGACATAAAACTATTCTCTAAGATCCTTGCAACCCGACTATCTTACCATGTGTCGGCTTGGGTTTGTCTGAATCAGGTAGGATTTGTCCGAGGCAGAGAAGCTAGCGATAATACTACTAAAGCCCTGAATCTACATCACTGGCTCACCTCCACCCACAGGCAAGATTTCTTTTTGGCAATGGATGCGGAGAAGGCATTCGATTGGGTGGCCTAGGATTATATGGATGCCATTTTAGGAGCTTTGAGGATTGGGGCCTGTATGCGTGCCTTCATCCGCTCACTATATGCCAATCCCAGAGCCAAAGTGAGGGTAAATGGACACTTATCGGACACCTTTTCTATCCATAATGGGACCAGACAGGGCTGTCCTCTTTCCCCCCGCTTTATATTCTTACATTGGACCCTTGTATTCGGGCCAACTCAAATATAAAGGGAATTGAGGTTCACGAAAAGGAATACAAGATTGCTGCTTTCGCAGATGATGTTTTACTCTTCCTTTCAACGTCCTTGACATCCCTGCCTATATCTTATGCCAGTATTGGCTCAGTTCAAGCATATCTCAAATTTTAAAATGAATTATTCAAAATCTTTTGCACTGAATGTTTCCTTACCAACAGAATTAGTAAAGCAATGCCAGGCCAATTTTCCCTTTCAATGGAAAACAGATGCCATCACCTACTTAAGCATACAACTTCCTGGTAAATTAGCGGACATCAAGAATAGGTAGGTGCTAGGGATGGGTCGAACACCCCCCTGTGCGGTTCGCACCAGAACATGCGAACAGGCAAAAAATTTGTTAGAACACACAAACACCATTAAAGTCTATGGGACACAAACATGAAAAATCAAAAGTGATAATTTTAAAGGCTTATATGCATGGTATTGTCATAAAAAGTGTTTGGGGACCTGGGTCCTGCCCCAGGGGACGAATTTGCCGCGAACACCCCAAATTGTTCGCTATTCGACTTGAAGGTGGTTAGTGTGTTTCAAATGCAAATTATCCTTATGAAAAAATAGTGCAATAAACCTTCATGAAATATAAGATAATAAAATGATAAAAATTCGAGCACTATACCTTCATGAAATATAATAGTAAATAATAGAAATACGTGCAATCCGCAAAATGAATAAATAATAAATGTATCCCTGATGTTCAAATGTGCAAAAAATAATCATATATCCCCAACATAGGATGCATGTAAATACCGTGCAAATATAGTTCATAAAAATTTAAATAAAATATAAATATAAAAATATGCTGCTGCGCAAAAAAAATCCAAAAATGATTAAATATCCCCGACGTGCATAAACATGATTAAAACAGAATGAAAAATCCAATAGTAAAGTTCATAGTCCCAATGAAAAATAATAATAGTGGGTGGAAGTGTCGTGCTGACGTCATCATGCTCCAGATGAAGTCAGCACGACGAAACTAGTAGAGCGGAGACAACGGACGTTCCTGTGTCATTTCCAGATGTCGGCGACAGTGTAAGCAGTATATGCCTTAACCTTTATGGTAAAATGTGAGTACGTTTCCACATGTTTTTATGAATAAAAGTTTTCTTACAATATTACACTAATGGGATCCTTCTCTCTTCTATATGGCTTGCAAGTGAAACATTGCCAGGATATCTAGGATTGGGCAAAACTTCCAGAGTGCTACACAGTGGCAAAAACTGTGAATGCCTTATACCCCTGGAGGAGGAATTATCTCTGGTGAGTGCAGTCACAATAAGAGCACGGATAAGCCACCTATGTTGTGATCACGTTGCAAGAGGGAATAGATCAACGTGGGATTTTTTCTCTTTAGCAGCACAAAACACTTCCACACACTATTATTATTTTTCATTGGGACTATGAACTTTACTATTGGATTTTTTATTCTGTTTTAATCATGTTTATGCACGTCTGGGACATTTAATCATTTTTGGATTTTTTTGCACAGCAGCATATTTTTATATTTATATTTTATTTAAATTTTTATGAACTATATTTGCGTATTTGCACGGTATTTACATGCATCCTATGTTGGGGATATATGCTTATTTTTTGCACATTTGAACATCAGGGATACATTTATTATTTATTATTTATTCATTTTGCAGATTGCACGTATTTCTATTATTTACTATTATATTTCATGAAGGTATAGTGCACGTATTTTTTATCATTTTATTATCTTATATTTCATGAAGGTTTATTGCACTATTTTTTCATAAGGATAATTTGCATTTTAAACACACTAACCACCTTCAACACAACAGATTTAAATGAACAATGCCACACTTACTTTTATTTTTTCCTATTCATTTACCCCACTTAGGTGGGAGTAACCAGTAGGGGCAGCAGTTCTCTCCTTTTTTCTTTTCAAATTTTTAACTCTTTAATACATCTTCTTCCTGCTGGTATTCACTATCTCCATAGCGCAGAATCAAATACTTTCTCTTTTACTATTCAACGGTTAGCCAGTGTTGATTTCCCAGAGAGTTGCCTATTGGTTACAGCCCATGTGGCATCCCTCTATACCTGTGTTTTTAATCAACTTGGATTTGAGGCAGTTAAATATTATCTATACGAGGATTCATCAGTTTCCCATAACCAAAAATTGGGGGCTAAATTTGCCCCCAGTCTGGCCAATTTATTTGTGACTAAATGGGAGGAGGTTGTCATCTATGCCCACAAGAGACCTGAAGTAGTCCTCGGGGCATGTTATATAGATGACATCCTGTTCTTTTGGAATGGTAGCATGGATTCACTTAGTTTATGTATGACCACTCTTAACAAAATCAAGTCAATCATGATTCACACCACCCACTACTTGTCAAAAAAAGCTTGATAACTCAGTGCAAATGACAGATCCAAAAGGTAACACTTTTCCAAATGACAGCTCTCTATAGGGGAAGGGGCTGTGATAGTGGTGACATCATTGACCACATATGGCCATGGCCATATGTGGCCAGTGTCATGTGATGGCCCTGTTATCCCCCTCCTTTGCCTACAAGGATTGGGATTTCCCTTGAAGTTAGTGGTTCCTATCTTAGGAACTAGTGACAGCAGGAAGCTGTCATACTGTATACAGAATATATAGAAATACCTGTAGAAATACTACCTCTATGTATGATGCATGGCTTCTGCTGACTAGGCTAAAGCTTTGTCATTTATCCGAGCCTAGGTTCAGACCAAACTGTCGACTCATCTCTATGTACAATACATAACATGAAGTTGTGCTCAATTATATCCACCAATCATGCAAGCAAAAATCCTTTTTTTATTTCCCTCACACATGGTTAACACAGGCTCGCCTAATTAACTATCATTTTCTTTGCAACTGGAACATTCATTTACTAAGTGAAAACCACAACTCATTCAGTAAATCAGCCCCAAAGTGTTCTTGTACATTGTTAGTGTAACAAAGAAAAAAAACTTAATTCCAGTTTGCATGAATAGCACTTAAAGTGTTACTAAACCCACAACATGCTCCAGATGAAGTCAGCACGACGAAACTAGTAGAGCGGAGACAACGGACGTTCCTGTGTCATTTCCAGATGTCGGCGACAGTGTAAGCAGTATATGCCTTAACCTTTATGGTAAAATGTGAGTACGTTTCCACATGTTTTTATGAATAAAAGTTTTCTTACAATATTACACTAATGGGATCCTTCTCTCTTCTATATGGCTTGCAAGTGAAACATTGCCAGGATATCTAGGATTGGGCAAAACTTCCAGAGTGCTACACAGTGGCAAAAACTGTGAATGCCTTATACCCCTGGAGGGGGAATTATCTCTGGTGAGTGCAGTCACAATAAGAGCACGGATAAGCCACCTATGTTGTGATCACGTTGCAAGAGGGAATAGATCAACGTGGGATTTTTTCTTTCAGCAGCACAAAACACTTCCACACACTATTATTATTTTTCATTGGGACTATGAACTTTACTATTGGATTTTTTATTCTGTTTTAATCATGTTTATGCACGTCTGGGACATTTAATCATTTTTGGATTTTTTTGCACAGCAGCATATTTTTATATTTATATTTTATTTAAATTTTTATGAACTATATTTGCGTATTTGCACGGTATTTACATGCATCCTATGTTGGGGATATATGCTTATTTTTTGCACATTTGAACATCAGGGATACATTTATTATTTATTATTTATTCATTTTGCAGATTGCACGTATTTCTATTATTTACTATTATATTTCATGAAGGTATAGTGCACGTATTTTTTATCATTTTATTATCTTATATTTCATGAAGGTTTATTGCACTATTTTTTCATAAGGATAATTTGCATTTTAAACACACTAACCACCTTCAACACAACAGATTTAAATGAACAGCGCCACACTTACTTTTATTTTTTCCTATTCATTTACCCCACTTAGGTGGGAGTAACCAGTAGGGGCAGCAGTTCTCTCCTTTTTTCTTTTCAAATTTTTAACTCTTTAATACATCTTCTTCCTGCTGGTATTCACTATCTCCATAGCGCAGAATCAAATACTTTCTCTTTTACTATTCAACGGTTAGCCAGTGTTGATTTCCCAGAGAGTTGCCTATTGGTTACAGCCCATGTGGCATCCCTCTATACCTGTATTTTTAATCAACTTGGATTTGAGGCAGTTAAATATTATCTATACGAGGATTCATCAGTTTCCCATAACCAAAAATTGGGGGCTAAATTTGCCCCCAGTCTGGCCAATTTATTTGTGACTAAATGGGAGGAGGTTGTCATCTATGCCCACAAGAGACCTGAAGTAGTCCTCGGGGCATGTTATATAGATGACATCCTGTTCTTTTGGAATGGTAGCATGGATTCACTTAGTTTATGTATGACCACTCTTAACAAAATCAAGTCAATCATGATGCACACCACCCACTACTTGTCAAAAAAAGCTTGATAACTCAGTGCAAATGACAGATCCAAAAGGTAACACTTTTCCAAATGACAGCTCTCTATAGGGGAAGGGGCTGTGACAGTGGTGACATCATTGACCACATATGGCCATGGCCATATGTGGCCAGTGTCATGTGATGGCCCTGTTATCTCCCTCCTTTGCCTACAAGGATTGGGATTTCCCTTGAAGTTAGTGGTTCCTATCTTAGGAACTAGTGACAGCAGGAAGCTGTCATACTGTATACAGAATATATAGAAATACCTGTAGAAATACTACCTCTATGAATGATGCATGGCTTCCGCTGAATAGGCTAAAGCTTTGTCATTTATCCGAGCCTAGGTTCAGACCAAACTGTCGACTCATCTCTATGTACAATACATAACATGAAGTTGTGCTCAATTATATCCACCAATCATGCAAGCAAAAATCCTTTTTTTATTTCCCTCACACATGGTTAACACAGGCTCGCCTAATTAACTATCATTTTCTTTGCAACTGGAACATTCATTTACGGTACTAAGTGAAAACCACAACTCATTCAGTAAATCAGCCCCAAAGTGTTCTTGTACATTGTTAGTGTAACAAAGAAAAAAAACTTAATTCCAGTTTGCATGAATAGCACTTAAAGTGTTACTAAACCCACAACAGTAAAATTAGTCTGTATATGCAGTAAAGCATGTTTGTTATACTCACTGTGGGACCTAAAGAGTTAACCCTCTGCATTGTGTAAAAAGGCTGTTTGATCCTGGCTTCTCTGATCCTCCCCTCCTTCCACTGTTCCCTGATAATTGCCTGATAACACAGAGTCAATGGAGTCAGGCTGCACATGCTCAGTTTGGTGTGTATTGCTAGAAAGGTTTTTTCTTTTCTTGGAAGGATGCATGTGATCAGCACAGGTCCAATAAGCATTGTCCAGACAGAGGGTCAGGGGTCGTGCAGTTTCGTAGGACAGTCAGAAAAGTCCTCCTACAAGCTTTAACCAGTGCTTGTCTGGACACTGATAGAAGTCACAAGACTGCTCTAACTGCTCATAAGAAAAGGTATTTAGCAGTTTTAATTTACTAAAACAATTGCATTTCCATGTTCTGTGTACTGTGGGAGACTAGATATAGTGAATGCAGGGTCCTGGGTTTAGTAACACTTTAACCACTTCCCGACTAGCCACACAGATGTATGTCGGCAAAATGGCACGGACAGGCATACGGGCGTACAGGTATGTCCCTTTGAATATGCCGCCGTGCCATCGCGTGCGCACCGGCCCCCGTGAGTCCAGTTGCGGGTCCCGTGGACTCGATCGTGGCGGGGATACCCGCGGTCATCTCACGGGGAGGACGAACGGGGAGATGCAGAAGTAAACAGCATCTCCCCATTCTACCTAGCAACAAGTGACACAGATCTCTGCTCCCTGTGATTGGAGCAGAGATCAGTGATCACTAACACACAGCCACGCCCCCCACAGTTAGTAACACGCCCCTAAGACACACTTAACCCCTACACTGCCACCCCCTGATTAACCCCTTCACTGCCAGTGTCATTTACACAGAAATCAGTGCATTTGTTACTAGTAAAAAAAAAAATATTAATAAAAATGCCATAAATCTATTCCCTATTTTGTAAACGCTATAACTTTTGCGCAAACCAATCAATAATCGCTTATTGCGATTTTGTTTACCAAAAATATGTAGAAGAATATGTATCGCCTAAACTGAGGAAAAAAAAAATTATATATTTTTGGGGGATATTTATTATAGCAAAAAGTTAAAAAATAATGTGTTTTTTTCAAAATTGGCACTCTTTTTTTGTTTATAGCGCAAAAAAAAAAAAACCGCAGAGGTGATCAAATACCACCAAAAGAAAGCTCTATTTGTGGGTAAAAAAAGGACATTTGCTTGGGAGCCACATCGCACGACCACGCAATTGTCAGTTAAAGTGATGCAGTGCCGAATCGCAAAATGTGCTCTGGTCTTAAGCCAGCAAAATGGTCCGGTCTGAAAGTGGTTAAGAAAACAATATCATTTTCACAGCTTTCATTTCAAACAACATTGTTCTTGCTTACATGAGTGTCTAATGCTCATGCAGTAAATGCAAAGGTCATCAAGATCATTGAATATATTTGGTGGGACCTAGGAAATAATGGAATGAAGGGAAACACTGTATTTTATTAATTGATTATGTGGTTTGTTTATTATAATAATTTTTTTCCAGCAAGCAATGGGTCAATATTGCAGTGAACTGTTCCTGTATGGGAAAACAGTTAACGAGGCTGCCAGGCTTCAGAGAAAGTGCAAATGTTTTTACAGATGATAACACAGCAAGTCCCTTTTGGGCACATTGAAAGCTTCGTGTTGCACCATGCTGCTGCAGAGTTGCTGTTATGGAGTGCTCTTTACTAGCATGACTGTAAGGCAAAAAGCTGGTCAAATCAGTCTCTGGTCTTGGTTTTGTATCATAGCGGTCACTGATGACTACATGGTTCAGCACTAAACTTCACTGGGGCCCTTCACTGAGACTCATCGGGGGTTATTTACTACAGGAAAATCAAGTTTGTGCTACAAGTGCACTGCAAGTGCACTTGAAAGTGCAGTTGATGTAGATCCGAGGGGGACATACAAGGAAAATAAAAAAAAAACAGCATTTTTGCTTGCACATGATTGGATAATAAAATCATCAGAGCTTCCCCTAATTTCAGAGCTTCCCCTCAGATCTACAGTGATCTACAGTGACTGCACTTACAAGTGCACTTGTAGTGCTGAGTGGATTTGCCCTTAGTAAATCAACCCCACAGTGTCCTTGTAAAACAGTGCTGAGACAAACAGGTTTTTCTGGTTTGCTTTTTTCCAATGCGCTTGGCTTGTGGCAAATATAGAACAGATTCTCTAATAAATACTGTATGAATTTAAAAAATGAACAGTTGCTACAAATACAGCACCATTTTATTTTATATATTTGGTGAAAAATGTTTAAAAACATTCTAACAAAATGCATATTAATGTAATGTGCATAATGTGTTGGTGATTATATCCTTCTAATATCACATCAGCTTTGGTGATATTTTTTTTTACACAAATTCATAATTTACGACACTGTGGTTAGCAATTTGCTTATCACTTTTGTTAAAAATCTGAAGCGTGCTTAAATGGCATTAAAGGTGTGAATTTCAGCCTGGTGCAGTTTGACCTGCAGACCTTACTCAATAAGATGCTGGTTTGCTAAGAAGGAATTTATCAGTAATCCATCTCAAACAGTGTGCACTATATAAATTACATCTGTTCAATTTGGCTGTTCACCAAGCATGTAATTAGTGAAGCTTCGAATCATAGACACATTATAGATATTATCCCGTAAGGTAGGTTTGAACCTAGACACAGTTACAGTAACCTGTACTGCAGAAATGTGTTAAAATCATATTGTGAGTTTTAACCTATGTTAGGTCTCTAACATTATGATTTGTTAAGTTTGTAATCTTCCACAGGTAAGTCCTCACACGATTTTTATTTATGATAGAACTTTGGAATACAATGACCTTTTTTAAATGTAAAATGTTTTTTTTATAATATGTTGCCCAATAATATAAATTCAGCCTATCGAAATGTAAAAAAAAAAAAACATTTTTAGACAGTGGTCCTTTTTTTTAGGAAAGAAGGAAAGAAAAGGTAAGGGAAAGAAAGGGAAGGAAATCTGTCAAATCCAAAATGTCAATTTTTGGGGCTAATGGGCAATAAGGTGTTAAAAAATAGCCTGGGGATGGACACTGCCTTGGGAAACTTACCAATTGAAAGAGAATGTTTAGAAAATGATATTTTGCCAGGAGTAGTGATTTATTAAATGATTAAAGTGGAATCGCACAGTGGACACACAGGGGCTCACTGTTGTCTATACAGTGTCTTTCGATACTTGCTTTATGTATGATTAATTGTTAACAATAAAATATATATTTTTATATACTCTCATCCACAGTCCGATCGATGGCCATCTTTGGTCCTCCTTTTCTCTAAAATGTTCCCCTTAATACAGATGTGGCTTTAGGGGTGGTTTTATAATTCTTACAAAGCCAGCAATGAGATGTAATTTTCCAAAAGTTTAAAATGTATAATTTTTTTCTTTGTAATTGTCATTTTTGCTGCGGGAAATTTATAGCAAGAATGAAAAAAAAAAATCTCCATCTGGTTTGGGGATTCCCTGCAATGTAAGTGAATGGGAATGGTGGCATCACTGGTTGTTAAGGGGGGGGCAGGTTGTTGCCTGCCCCCACCTGCATCCTTAACAACTATTGACAGTGGGAAGTTGCAGAGTGGTTAAATGTTCGGCATTTGTCTGAATATAGTGACAGCAGGGGACACTGGAACTGGACCTGGATGTGGGGAGAGGAGGCTAGAGTTGCAAGCGTGTGTGTCCTCTCCTGCCCGCTGCACGCTCTGCCCCCCCCCGCTCGAGTCCTCTTCCCAGCAACTCAGCACCACCTAGCCCAGCGGAGACATCCCACACTGCTTCAGGGATCACGATACCCATCCAGGTGTCCGGTCGGCCGCTGTCCAATCACCTTGCCAGTTTAGCTACCAGCCATCCTCATCGGCCAACAGAAGGTGATTCTGTGCCTTACAACATTGTCAGGAGCCTGAACCAGCATTGGGAATCTCAGTTGTATCATCGCATAGAGGATTGGTGAGCAGGTGTAAACCCAAACATCCTTCTTAACACAGTACAGACACTGCATGCAGACACCTATTCCCCTTTCTAGTGTTAGAGGATGCTTGTTTGGAGCTATCCACCTTGAGCTAGTTTGTTCTTAAAAAACTACTACCTAACAGAATATCCTAGTTCATTACTGTCTCAATTTTGCTTGATTAAGCCTACTTTCTTTACAAAGGGCCACAATGTTTGCTAGTAGAAGACATTAACTCTTCAATCCAGGACCTGTAACGTTACGGAACTGTGATTGCTGTACTGGTCTAACCCACTTTTTTCTTGCTTTGTTTATCCTTCAAAGAGGGAAGGAGCTGAGAAGTTGACAGTCCTTCTCCTCTCCACTTCTTTACAGTGAAGACGCGCCAGTCGGCGGGAGCCTCCCATGGAGGCAGATCGGTTGTGGCTTTTTTTTTTTTTTTTCGGTCAATCGGGGCGTGAACTTACTACGTGGGACATTTTATTTTTTAATAAAGGACTTGTCCCAAGCTGTCTCTTGTCATTTTTACCAATTTGACACTTTTTTTGTGAAATGGTAGGGGGTACTTGTACCCCGTTACCAATTCACACAGGGGGTAGGCCGGGATCTGGGGGTCCCCTTGTTAAAGGGGGCTTCCAGATTCTGGTAAGCCACCCGCCCGCAGACCCCCACAACCACCGGGAAAGGGTTGTGGGGATGAGGCCCTTGTCCCCATCAACATGGGGACAAGGTGCTTTGGGGGCTACCCCAAAGCACCCTCCCTATGTTGAGGGCATGTGGCCTGGTACGGTTCAGGAGGGGGGCGCTCTCTTGTCCCCCCTCTTTCCCTGCAGCCTGACAGGTTGCGTGCTTGAATAAGAGACTGGAATGGATTTTGAGCAGGACCCCTACACCATTTTTTTTAATTTGGCGCAGGGTTCCCCTTAATTTTCATCTCAGACCCGAAGGGCCTGGTATGGATTTTAGAGGGACCCCCACGCAATTTTTTTTTAATTTTAGTTCGGGGTTCCCCTTAATATTCTTACCAGACACAAAGGGCCTGGTAATGGACTGGGGGGATCCCATGCTCTTTTTTTCAATGAGTTTTATCTATATTGCCGAGACCTGACAATTCGTTACAACCACGATCAGTTTTAAATGACAATTTTTCCTTAAAGATGGCTTCCAGATTCCGGTAAGCCCCCCGCCCGCAGCCCCCCCCACAACCACCGGGCAAGGGTTGTGGGGATGAGGCCCTTGTCCCCATCAACATGTGGACAAGGTGCTTTGGGGGGCTACCCCAAAGCACCCTCCCCATGTTGAGGGCATGTGGCCTGGTACGGTTCAGGAGGGGGGCGCTCTCTCATCCCCCCCCTCTTTTCCTGTGGCCTGCCAGGTTGCATGCTCGGATAAGGGTCTGGTATGGATTTTTGGGGGACTCCTACACCATTTTTTTTATTTTCGTGCAGGGTTCCCCTTAAATTCAATACCAGACCTGAAGGGGGGAGTCCTAATGGACTGGGGGGGGGGGGGGTCCCATGCTCTTTTTTTCAATGAGTTTTATATATATTACTGAGACCCGACAATTCATTACAGCCGCGATCAGTTTTAAATGACGATTTTTCCTTTAGAAATGTCATTTTGCAGTGGTACTGTTGTAAACACAGGAAAAATGCGCCACTTTACAGGCATTCTATAGACACCCCCAGGCACAATATTAAAAGGAATATTTAATTTTTATTGTTTCACTTTAAGCATTAAAAAATCACTGATCCCAAAAAAACGGAAGTTTTTTTTTTTTTAAATTAGCATTGATATATGTCCCCTGGGGCAGGACCCAGGTCCCCAAACACAATAACTTGCATATATGCCTTTAAAATTAGCACTTTTCATTTTTCATGTTAGTGTCCCATAGACTTTAACGGTGTTCCCGCAGCTTTCGAATTTGTAGCGAACACTGCATATTATTCGCTGTTCGCCGAACAGGCAAACACCCGATGTTCGAGTCGAACTTACGTTTGACTCGAACATCGTGCTCATCCCTAGTTGTCACCTGAAAAGATATAATAAAATATTTACAGAAATTGGAGGGGTGTACTCACTTTTGTGAGATACTGTATATCAAAATCTCCCCAACATAAAGTGAAATGTTACAAACACCCAAATAACATTCCACAATCACATCAATAAAAATTATAATAACGTACAATAGTGAATCATCCAAAAATTTCTTCTTTCAAACACACTCCAAAATATCACCAGAAGTGTTCTCTCTACCTTACATAGGGTTATGCTCATAGCAACAAAACATGCCTATCCTTCAACAGAAAAGGCCAGTACAGCTTGTGTATTCACATAAAGCTGGTGTTTATACTGTATCTCATTCCATCTTCTCCTCTCAAAACTCTAAGGTGTTCATTAAAACCAAAGAAACTCCAATAGTGTAATATTATCCACACAGCTTTATTAAAATAATGTAAAATATACTAAAAATGAATCATATAGAACAGTCACATAAAATAAGCTCACACTCCCAGTAAAAGGTTCATGTGGCTGGGAACTGAACCAATCTGCTGTTCACTTCCTCCACGTCTCTCACAGGTTCCACAGCTACAGGGATGCACACCAGTTCTCTTGCCAGCGTCAGGCTCTGCCCCAATGCTTTTGATGCCAGACAACTCTTTAAAGTTTGTATAGCATATTATATATTATATATATTATATAAGCATATTTTTTCCTTACAATTTGTATTATTTTTCTTACCATTTTTATTTTACATACTGTCATCAGAGTAGTTTCTGTGATTGGCCCTGTACACCATGTGATTACTGTGACCAATCACAGCATAACTAAAGTAAATAATTGACCATCAATGGCTGCCATTCTTGACAGTTGTTTACATTGTGAGCATGTGTTCCCTGTGATGTCCTAAAAATTTAAGAATCCCCAGTTATTTCCCAAGAGTTCAAAATATAGAGATTCAGGTATATCACAGAGGTAGAGGTAGTCGGCAGTGAAAGTATGGAAGGAAGGAAAGAGGGGAAGCGCCACCTAAGTGCAGCATCACAATGGAAGATTTAGTCCAACATTTAAAAACACTTACAATATAACACTTTGAAACACGCTTATCGTATGGTAAGGTCCAGTCTACTGGGTATCAATGAGGAACAGATGGATGCTCTGTGGAACACAGGAATTCCATGTTGACCAGCGTGGGATGTAAAGGCTACGTGGTCAGAGCCCTCTGCTCCTTCTGATGGCCTGGGGTGGTAATGCAGCATACAGCTATATATAGAGGGAGGAGTTTGTAGCCACGGTCTTGGGATTACAAGGACCAGCGCTTCTATATACAAATTAGCATACAAAACAAAGCAGCGAGTGGATGAGCCACCCTCATATATATATATATATATATATATATATATATATATATATATATATATATATATATATATATATATATATATATATACTTCACAATAGATAGGTGAAAAGAACATGTAAAATACAATGGGTTACAATTAATGCAATAAGGAATTAAAAAGTAATAAAAATGTAGAATAAAAAAAAAAAAAGTACAATGGCATTGATAATAACCCCTTTCATAGGTGTCTTGGAGCTTGATAACAAGGATGAGAATGTTATCTAGAGAATGTGTGCTGCTGTGAAAAAAAAGAAACTCGTAAATTATAGTATTAAACGGTTTTGCCATTGGCCAATATTTACAAAGTTAAGGGCTTTCTCTTTATTATTTTTAAGAAAAACTTAGATCTGTTGTGGTGTGCCTTTTACCGTCCATTTCAGGCCTATTACTGCAGATGTTGCAGCTAAAACTACCTTTAAATCTTTTTTTTCAGGTTTAGCCACTTACCTACAGGGTACTTTTACCCCCTTCCTGTCCAGGCCAATTTTCAGCACTGTCGCAATTTGAATGACAATTGCGTGGTCATGCAGCACAGTAATCATATGAAATTTGTATTATTTTTATCAAACAAAAAGAGCTTTCTTTTGGTGGTATTTAATCACCACTGGGTTTTTTAATCTTTGCTAAACAAACTAAAGTCCAAAAATTTAAAAAAATATGTTTTTCTTAGTTTCTGTTTTGCAAACAGGTAATTTTTCTCCTTTACTGATGTGCGCTGATTGGGGGTGCACGAATGGGCACTACTAGGCAGCACTGATAGGCTGCACTGATGGACACTGATGAGATGGCACCGATGGGCAACACTGGCCACTAATAGACTGCATTGATGGTCACTAATGAGGCGGCACTGATGATATGCACTATGGGCAATGAAAGGCAGCACTGATGGGCACTGATTGGCAGCATTGATTAGCACTGATTTATAGCACTTATGGGCACTGATTGGCACTGTTTGGGCTGCACTGATGATCAGGACACTGATGATCAGTGCAGATGTCCCCTTTCACACTAGCCAGTTACGTCTCTCTCCTCTCCTTACACTGTGACAATGTGAGAAAATTATTGCCGATAACAGTAAAGCCCCATACACACGCGCGGATTATCCGAGGACCAGGTCCGTCGGACCATGTCCGTCACACTTTGTCTGATGTTGGTTTTGCGTACACACGGTCAGACAAAGTTGTCGGAAAATCCGATCATTCTGAACGTGGTGACGTTTGTTGCCTACGACGGGACTACGTAGAGGCTAGTAGCCAATAGCTTTGGTCTTGTAATGTGATCTGAGCATGCGTAGCACTTTGTCCGGTCGGACAACCGTACACACGATCGGATTTGGTGTGATCGGACCGGGTTGTCGGCAAATCTTTCCAGCAGGAGATAAGACTTTGTCCGTCGGACAATCCGACGTGTCCGATCGGACAGAATCCATGAAAAAGTCCGACCGTGTGTATGGGGCTTTAGTGTGTTTACATCGTGATCAGCTGTGATTGGATACAGTCGATCACGTGGTAAAGAGCTGCCATCATTGGCTCTTTACCATGATCGGTGATACATTGTGTTCTACAGACATAGCTAACCACCAATCTTTGCATGCCCCCAAGGGTGTGCATGTGCAGCAAGAATAGGAGGACATCATATTCCAGAACTAGAGAGGTCCTGTACGGCTGTCAATTGACTATATGGCAGGCGGGACAGGTTAAATAAAGCAGATTGGGGTGCTGCTGTATTTAGGCCAAGCTAAATGTAAAAGTTAAAAAATCAAGTACACATCCAAAATATATGATGACAGAATATGGTCTTGCTGTTGCTGTCTTTGAAAATAGTACTGCTCTGTAACACCAAATACAATTTAAAGGCATCTCCTAAGCCTGTAAATTAAGGGATTGGTGTTCTTGCCATTTCTCTCCCAAAGTCATATTAAAAGGAGAATTCACTTCTGGCTGAACAGTATTTAAATAAATTTGATTTGCCTTGCGTTAAATATCCCCCATGGCAGTGCCAGGCTCCCCATGCCCTTTTTTGACAATACCTTGCCTATTATCTCTTAAAATGGTCAGAATATAATATAAAATTTCACCCCTATAGAATTCAAATGGGTTTCATTTTAAGTTCAGATTTAGTGGACTTCCCACAGGATTTGGCCAATTCCTCACAAATTGAACCAGCAGAATAATTTATCCCTAATTATTTATTTAATTATGTCCAAAGGGCCCCTGTTTTGTTAATGAGTTTCCTTGTGCTGTGCTGGAATTAAATTTTCACATTATTTCAGAAACTAGCTATCAAACCTTAAACATTAAAATACAGAGAACTGAGAGTAAGTAAACTAACCAAAAAAAGGACAAAAAAAAAAAAAAGTGGTATTCTAGAAAAGGCACTAGGAAGCAAGTACGATCTGTACCATTGGAGTGTTGAAATATGTATATCTGATGTTTTTGCTAAAGCTGATTTCATGGAACTCTGGAGGCGGTTTGCAATAACAAATAGCCCAGGAGACTAAACCCAGTGAACCCAGATTACTGAGTAGAAAAAATGTTTGCTTAGTTAGTCTTGGCAATGTTGCACTCAGTGTGGTGGATGCTTAGTGGCAAACCAAGAGTCTACATGTCTAACTGTATGCATTGCCCTTGTCCATGTATATTTTAAGGAATATGACATAATTTAGCAGATTTACAAAAACCGTGGTTCAACACAATAATTTTTTTCATTGTTCAGTGGATATCATTATTAAGCCCTACTAAAATCTTCTTTTGCAGCTTTTTTACAGGTAAAGACCCAATGTAGTAAGTGATGTGCTTATTTTAATAACCACTTGTGATTAGAGGAAGAACATGTACAAAGTTTCAGAGGGCAATTAAAAGTTCATTAATGCTTCAAGGATTTCTCAACTTGATGAAAAAAAAAAAAAATCTGCGTAAGCATGTGTCATCCATTTCTCTTTTCTATGAATAAAATGTAGCAAGGCACCAAGGAGCAGATCATACCTGTTCCAGGCATTGAAGGAAAGCAGATGTCTTGCTGCCTGCCATTTTCACTAAGACATCCATATCAATCTGACCTTAGAATTATTCAAATAACTTTTGTTTTTTGTTTCACTGAAACACATATTCATGCAGGCTTGTTTCTTGGCAGTGCACAAGTTCAATGTACTTCAAACCGAGAGGACTTTCATTACAGATCAGTCAATACTGATAAGCAAACACGATTCTAGATGAAAGAGATTTTTTTTGCACCACAGTCCCTTGTGACATTACAAAGAGAACATTGTACTAGACTTTGATTAAGCAATGGTAACCAAGGCTAATGGATCAATAAGGTTGCCCTCAATTGCTATTATGTACTTGTTTTTATACCCCTTTTAATCCCACTATTCCCAAATCTCTCACCAATGTTATATGACACACTACAGACGTGAATGAATCACCTACACCAAATCAATGTTTACATAACCGCCTAACCTTACTCACAAAGTGAACCACATTATTAAGACAATACTTGTAATGGTCATAGTAACAACAGCAGGATGATGATTTTTACCATCTTGAAATGTTCACCCAGTTACAATGTTGAGTAAAAAAAGGAAAGTTGTTGCTCATGCTTAATAGTTTCATCAGTAAATCAACTGAGATATCTGTCTGTTTGTATCATGTCATATGCAATGTTGTAATCGTTTTTAGAGCTCTACAGCATACACTAACATTTAGGTTAACTTGAATAGTCATTTTAGGACTTTTTGGATCATTCTGCTTTTAGTCTATTTACTTGAAACCAAATTAACATTTACTTATTTACTTACTACATTTACTAATTATGAAATAAAACATTGTTAAATTATCCTTTTTTATTTTTACAACTGTACAAACAATTTCACAGCTCACCTGGATAGACATGGGAACTGTCAAAAAATTTGTTTTTTTTTACCCTCTTTTCGTTTCGTCCCCTTTTCGTATATAAAAAAATTCGTAATTCGTAATTCGTGTACGAAAAAAATCCGTTCGAATTCGTACGAAATACGAATTTCGTACGAATCGTAATTTTTTTTTTTTTTTTTTCGAATCGTTACGAATCGTTAGTAAAGTTACGAATCGTTACGAATCGTTACGAATCGTTAACGCGGCTAATGAATTGTCGGTTCTCGTAACACAGAGAACAATTCGAATCCAACTACAAATATCGAATTTCAATTTCAAGTTACGAATCGTTACGAATCGTTACGAATAGTTACGAATCGTTAGTAAATCCAACTACAAATATCGAATTTCAACTAATATGAAAGAAATTATAATAGCGGATATAACGAATGCTTCGAATGCTTCGAATGAATTCGAGATTCAGTATATCTAATATAGAGAACTGTTCCTGCACAAAGTGTCATTTTTGCAGGAAAAAAAGCTATTTAAAATCACTCGCGGCTAATGAAATGTCGGCTCCGTAACACAGAGAACAGTCATTCATTGATAAAAAAAAAAAAAAAAAAGCGTGGGGGTCCCCCCAAATTCAATAACCAGGCCCTTCAAGTCTGGTATGGGTTTTAAGGGGACCCCCCAAATTCAATACCCAGGCCCTTCAGGTCTGGTATGGATTTTAAGGGGAACCCCGGCCAAAAAAAAAAAAAAATGGCGTGGGGTCCCCCTCAAAATCCATACCAGACCCTTTATCCGAGCACGCAACCTGGCAGGCCGCAGGAAAAGAGGGGGGGACGAGAGCGCCCCCCCCTCCCGCCTGAACCGTACCAGGCCACATGCCCTCAACATTGGGAGGGTGCTTTGGGGGTCTGAGACCCCCAAAGCACCTTGTCCCCATGTTGATGAGGACAAGGGCCTCATCCCCACAACCCTGGCCGGTGGTTGTGGGGGTCTGCGGGCGGGGGGCTTATCGGAATCTGGAAGCCCCCTTTAACAAGGGGACCCCCAGATCCCGCCCCCCCCCCTGTGTGAAATGGTAAGGGGGTACAAAAGTACCCCTACCATTTCACCAAAAAAGTGACAAAAATTGTAAAAATGACAGGAGACGGTCTTTGACAATTCCTTTATTAAAATCTTCTTCTTCTTTCTTCTGGTCTTCCTTCTTCCTTTCTTCATCCTTCGGTTTCTTCATCTTCTCCTTCCGGCATCTTCTTCCATCTTCTTCTTCCATCTTCTTCTTCCTCCGATCCGCTTCTTCTTGCTCCGGTCTTCTCGTCCTTCTCGTCCGGCGTCGGCGTCTCTTCTGGGCCGCTCCTCGCAATGGGAGGCTCCCGCTGTGTGAGGCTTCGCTCCGGCTGACAGGTCTTTTATAACGGAGGGCACCTGGTAACCCGCCCCCCTCTGACGCACGGGGACGTCATGGGGACTTCCCTATGGCTTTCCCCATGACGTCAGAGGGGGGGCGGGGTCACCAGGTGCCCTCCGTTATAAAAGACCTGTCAGCCGGAGCGAAGCCTCACACAGCGGGAGCCTCCCATTGCGAGGAGCGGCCCAGAAGAGACGCCGATGCCGGACGAGAAGGACGAGAAGACCGGAGCAAGAAGAAGCGGATCGGAGGAAGAAGAAGATGGAAGAAGATGAAGAAGAAGATGCCGGAAGGAGAAGATGAAGAAACCGAAGGATGAAGAAAGGAAGAAGAAGACCAGAAGAAAGAAGATTTTTAATAAAGGAATTGTCAAAGACCGTCTCCTGTCATTTTTACCATTTTTGACACTTTTTTGGTGAAATGGTAGGGGTACTTTTGTACCCCCTTACCATTTCACACAGGGGGGGGGGGGGATCTGGGGGTCCCCTTGTTAAAGGGGGCTTCCAGATTCCGATAAGCCCCCCGCCCGCAGACCCCCACAACCAATGGCCAGGGTTGTGGGGATGAGGCCCTTGTCCTCATCAACATGGGGACAAGGTGCTTTGGGGGTCTCAGACCCCCAAAGCACCCTCCCAATGTTGAGGGCATGTGGCCTGGTACGGTTCAGGCGGGAGGGGGGGCCGCTCTCGTCCCCCCCTCTTTTCCTGCGGCCTGCCAGGTTGCGTGCTCGGATAAGGGTCTGGTATGGATTTTGAGGGGGACCCCACGCCATTTTTTTTGGCTGGGGTTCCCCTTAAAATCCATCCCAGACCTCAAGGGTCTGGTATGGATATTTAGGGGGACCCCACGCCATTTTTTTTTTTTTTTTTTTTGGCTGGGGTTCCCCTTAATATCCATAGCAGACCTGAAGGGCCTGGTTATTGAATTTGGGGGGACCCCCACGCTTTTTTTTATCAATGACTTCAATGAATGACTGTTCTCTGTGTTACGGATCCGACAATTCATTTGCCGGCAATAGCCGCGAGTGATTTTAAATAGCTTTTTTTTCCTGCAAAAATGACATTGTGCAGGAACAGTTCTCTATATTAGATATACTGAATCTCGAATGCATTCGATTTCATTAATCGAATCATTCGAAGCATTCGTTATATCCGCTATTATAATTTCTTTCATATTAGTTGAAATTAGATATTTGGTAGTTGTTGTATTCGAATTGTTCTCTGTGTTACGGGAACCGGCAATTAGCCGCGAGTGATTTTAAATAGCTTTTTTTTCCTGCAAAAATGACACTTTGTACAGAGACAGTTCTAAGCACGGGAAACATGCCCCCCCTTCATAGGCATACTATATATATATATATATATATATATATCTATAGTATGCCTATGAAGGGGGGGGGCATGTTTCCCGTGCTTAGAACTGTCTCTGTACAATGTGTCATTTTTGCAGGAAAAAAAAGCTATTTAAAATCACTCGCGGCTAATTGCCGGTTCCCGTAACACAGAGAACAATTCGAATACAACAACTACCAAATATCTAATTTCAACTAATATGAAAGAAATTATAATAGCGGATATAACGAATGCTTCGAATGATTCGAATGATTCGAGATTCAGTATATCTAATATAGAGAACTGTTCCTGCACAATGTCATTTTTGCAGGAAAAAAAAGCTATTTAAAATCACTCGCGGCTATTGCCGGCAAATGAATTGTCGGATCCGTAACACAGAGAACAGTCATTCATTGAAGTCATTGATAAAAAAAAGCGTGGGGGTCCCCCCAAATTCAATAACCAGGCCCTTCAGGTCTGCTATGGATATTAAGGGGAACCCCAGCCAAAAAAAAAAAAAAAAAAATGGCGTGGGGTCCCCCTAAATATCCATACCAGACCCTTGAGGTCTGGGATGGATTTTAAGGGGAACCCCAGCCAAAAAAAAATGGCGTGGGGTCCCCCTCAAAATCCATACCAGACCCTTATCCGAGCACGCAACCTGGCAGGCCGCAGGAAAAGAGGGGGGGACGAGAGCGCCCCCCCCCCCGCCTGAACCGTACCAGGCCACATGCCCTCAACATTGGGAGGGTGCTTTGGGGTCTGAGACCCCCAAAGCACCTTGTCCCCATGTTGATGAGGACAAGGGCCTCATCCCCACAACCCTGGCCATTGGTTGTGGGGGTCTGCGGGCGGGGGGCTTATCGGAATCTGGAAGCCCCCTTTAACAAGGGGACCCCCAGATCCCGCCCCCCCCCCCCTGTGTGAAATGGTAAGGGGGTACAAAAGTACCCCTACCATTTCACCAAAAAAGTGACAAAAATTGTAAAAATGACAGGAGACGGTCTTTGACAATTCCTTTATTAAAATCTTCTTTCTTCTTTCTTCTGGTCTTCCTTTCTTCATCCTTCGGTTTCTTCATCTTCTCCTTCCGGCATCTTCTTCCTCTGATCCGCTTCTTCTTGCTCCGGTCTTCTCGTCCGGCATCGGCGGCGGCGTCTGTTCTCGGGCCGCTCCTCGCAATGGGAGGCTCCCGCTGTGTGAGGCTTCGCTCCGTCTGACAGGTCTTTTATAACGGAGGGCACCTGGTGACCCCGCCCCCCTCTGACGTCATGGGGAAAGCCATAGGGAAGTCCCCATGACGTCCCCGTGCGTCAGAGGGGGCGGGGTTACCAGGTGCCCTCCGTTATAAAAGACCTGTCAGCCGGAGCGAAGCCTCACACAGCGGGAGCCTCCCATTGCGCGGAGCGGCCCAAGAAGAGACGCCGATGCCGGACGAGAAGGACGAGAAGACCGGAGCAAGAAGAAGCGGATCGGAGGAAGAAGAAGATGGAAGAAAGATGGAAGAAGATGCCGGAAGGAGAAGATGAAGAAACCGAAGGATGAAGAAAGGAAGACCAGAAGAAAGAAGAAAGAAGATTTTAATAAAGGAATTGTCAAAGACCGTCTCCTGTCATTTTTACACAATTTTTTACACTTTTTTGGTGAAATGGTAGGGGTACTTTTGTACCCCCTTACCATTTCACACAGGGGGGGGGGATCTGGGGGTCCCCTTGTTAAAGGGGGCTTCCAGATTCCGATAAGCCCCCCCCGCAGACCCCCACAACCACCGGCCAGGGTTGTGGGGATGAGGCCCTTGTCCTCATCAACATGGGGACAAGGTGCTTTGGGGGTCTCAGACCCCCAAAGCACCCTCCCAATGTTGAGGGCATGTGGCCTGGTACGGTTCAGGCGGGAGGGGGGGCGCTCTCGTCCCCCCCTCTTTTCCTGCGGCCTGCCAGGTTGCGTGCTCGGATAAAGGGTCTGGTATGGATTTTGAGGGGGACCCCACGCCATTTTTTTTTTTTTTTTTTGCCGGGGTTCCCCTTAAAATCCATCCCAGACCTGAAGGGTCTGGTATGGATTTAGGGGGGGGGACCCCACGCCATTTTTTTTTTTTTTTTTTGGCTGGGGTCCCCCTTAATATCCATACCAGACCTGAAGGGCCTGGTTATTGAATTTGGGGGGACCCCTACGCTTTTTTTTTTTTTTTTTTTATATCAATGAATGACTGTTCTCTGTGTTACGGAGCCGACAATTCATTTGCCGGCAATAGCCGCGAGTGATTTTAAATAGCTTTTTTTTCTGCAAAAATGACACTTTGTCATTCGAATCATTCGAATTCATTCGAATTCATTCGAATTCATTCGTTATATCTGCTATAATAATTTCTTTCGAATTAGTTGAAATTCGATATATGGTAGTTGGATTCGAATAAATTGGAGCTGAAATTCGTAAACGGAAATTTTCCTGCAAAAATGACACTTTGTCATTCGAATCATTCGAATTCATTCGAATCATTCGTTATATCCGCTAAATAATTTCTTTCATATTAGTTGAAATTCGATATCGTTATATCCGCTATAATAATTTCTTTCATATAAAAAATAGTTGAAATTCGATATTTGGTAGTCGGATTCGAATAAATTTTTAGCGACGAAATTCGTAAAAGGAATTTCGTATTCCGTACGGAATTCGTATTCGAAAAAAATCGTACTACGGATTCGTAAATTAGTACGAATTTCGAAAAATTCGGACGAATTACGAATTCGTACGAAACTAATCGCACATGTCACTGGCAGGAAATGATGTCCCTGCATTGGTGGTGTCAGTGCGAGGAAACAATATCCCTGAGCTGATGGTGTCAGACATAAATGAACTGCTCATCTCCTCATAGTAGTAGTACAATCCTCTTGCCTATAAATACATGAAGTGTACACTCATACCAACGTTATCAGATGTAGCCTCATCCCAGCCTTATGGCCCGTACACACGATCCGAATATCGTACAAAAACGGTCGTCCGAGGAAGGATCGCACGATTTTCGGATCGTGTGTACACTACTTTCGACAGCCGATCATGACCGTTCATCCGATATTATTAGATCGGACATGCACGGAAATTTTCCTTGTACGATTCCAGATCGTACGATTTTCGTTTAGTCAGTATAGTTGTCGTCCGAAAATACAATACAAATATATTACAACACATGACATCACTTCCGATTTTTTTTTCTATCGTACAAGAATTTTTGTGACTTTATTTAGCTATTCAATTTCTACTTGCGACTATTAACCGAAAATGGTCGTACAATCGGTCGTACGATATTCGGATCGTGTGTACGGGCCATTAGTATCAGTAGCCGCTGGTGGCATATTTTTTGAAGGTGGGTGGCAAACAATGCACCCACAGTCACCCCCTGGTCAGTCGCCAGGTCACCTTCTGCCACCCCCGGTCGATCGAGTCACTGGCCCTGCACTTACCCCTTCTAGGTAACGGTGGCTCCGGGCTTCCCCTGCATCATGCCGTGCGTCTCCTCCCTCCTTTCCTCCGTGAGCCGCGCATCTCCTACCTTCTCCACCTAGGCAGCCAATTGGATCGCCTGTCCTTTCAGCCAATCGGGTGACGGGTCTCATGACCCGCTTCCTGATTGGTTGGCTGGGAGGAGAATATGGCTGGGAGGAGAATAAGTTTGACAATAGCAAATATTCATTTGCTATTGTAACACAAGTGGGTGTGCTCAGGGTGCAGTGCTCTGCACCCCGAGCCCACACTTTTTTTTCACGTGCTTAAAAAAAAAATCCATGTGTCCAGTGCCCCGCATGTAGAATAGGGGCCTGGGCACATGGGTGGGGGGGGCAGCGCTCCTGTGCCCCAAAAGAGAAAATTATAACACTATAAGCTAAAAACATTTAAACAGAAGGGGAAATAATACAGAAAGGAGACCTCTGTGCTCTGTAAAAAGACTGCTGTGCTCTACAAAGACAATATAAAGAATCAACTACTGCAGAGAGGGAACTGCTGTACAGAATTGAGTTTTGCAGAGACAGAACTCTGTTTGGCAAGTTTACCAGACTGATACACAATGGAGTTTTGCCTACACAGCTATTTTGGGATGTGGTTTAGGCAAAAGAGGTCTATAACAAATTGTATCAATACTATGAATGGTATTTGTAGCATAAAAAATATACATATAATAATATAATATTGACCTCCAAAAAACAAGTTAAAGTTTATACTTGGGAGTATCTGTGTTGAATTTAATCAGTTGATGCACTTGCAGTCTTCTAATGAGTAAAGTTGCAATGTCTGCATCCCTTTAGAAGTGATTAAGTCGTAGGGAGCATCTCTCTGAAAAATATAAATTCTATTGCAGAAGATGCCTAAAATTTTACATGCATCTTAGACTACAATGGAAAGGACTCTGGACAGCCGCACTCCGGGAAAAACGTAAAAACCTGTGCTTTTATTCACACAAAAAGATCACATCAAAGCAAAAACAATCCACGGCAATGAGGGAAGGTACAAGAATAGCTGAAGCGTTTTGCACCAAAGTTAGTGCTTATTCATAGCTAGCTAATGCATCTTAGACTCCTGGAGAAATCAGTGAGCCAATCACACAAGCAGGAAATTGCATTTCTGTGGAAGTTCTGTACACCAACTGTGTACCGAACACTTCCAGATAAAAACATTTGGAATGTAAATCTTCCAAAGGCATTTGGATCTGTTGTGTCTACTATTTACAATGCTCAGTGAAAATAAACACCCAATAAAACTCAGCTTGTTTTTTTTAAATGAATCAGATTGGGGTGAGGTTGCTGTATGTATACAGGGAATAATGTAAAAGTAATAAAATGTATTATACATGCTGAGTTGTACTGTTTTCTAGCAACACACACAGCTTACAAGCATTAAATTTGACAAATTACAGTTTTTTTCCCATATTGCCCTGGAAAATGCATAAAAAAAAATTATATTACTCCCATGTTTGTGTTACAATCTCTTGCCTATTGGCCTTAAAAATGGCAAGAATTGATTTTTAAAGGTCCCACTCCCATGAATTTCAGTGGATTTTTGATTAAAGGATAAGATTGCCTTTGGAACATGTTACATGTTCCACCTGTATTTAGGGTAGAGCATGCAGTAGATTCCAGCTCCTGCCTCTCCCTGTGACAAAGGGAAGGGGGTCATTCTACCTGCATTTGCTATCAGAATTAAAAAACAATGAAGACGTGCAGGGCTCTGCCCACAGGGCCATATCATTCATTCACAGAGTTCTGTGAATTAATGTACTACATCTACCATGGGCCGATGGCGTGTAGTTCTTAATGAATTATGAGGGTGTTGGTGAGCTCCCATTGATTCTTGCTGCCATTCTGTAACTGCCTGCCCATTTCAGAGGTACAGGCAGACAGTATACTGAGAGTCTGCAGGATCTAGGCCTTGCACCCTCAATCTGTTGATCGTGGGTGCAATGCTTTACAAGCTGCAGAGTAAAAAAAAAAAAAATGATGAAAAGACA
Source organism: Lithobates sylvaticus (assembly GCA_028564925.1). Lineage (NCBI taxonomy): Eukaryota > Metazoa > Chordata > Amphibia > Anura > Ranidae > Lithobates > Lithobates sylvaticus. Next base: position 133,096,038 of record CM053027.1, read on the forward strand.
TGCATTTAATATCATTTTTTTTATCATTTTATTGATTTCATTATTGACTCTGGGCATCCCATTATTTCCTTTAGCCTATCCAAGTTCAAAACCCCTCAATAAAATACAAAAAAACATACGGACTGTTCATTGTCTCAAGAGTGACTGGAAAGTGAATGCCGGGCTGTGCAGGGTGACAAGTGGACCACAATATCCAGCAGCCCATACGGGGGGTACTGCTACACATATATTGGGTAAACACCTTGGAATTAAGAAAACTGTATAGAGGATAACACAGAGTTTTTTTTGGCCTGGGTCACATGCAGATTTAAAGGAATATTATTTAGTAAGTCATGCCAAGAATGTCAATAATCTGCATTCTGTATTTATAGGCCATTATCGCAGCCCACCGGTGCCATGAAGAGACAGAAGGATTTGAGGCAGCTTATAGCCACAAAAGATCTTTGGTTAGTTCTGCAAGTTGTTTGGAACAACCTATCTGCCGTGTTCCTACAAAAACTGTATGCAAGTGTACCAGGAAGAATTGATGCTTTTTTTAAGGGTGGTCGCACCAAATATTGATTTGATTATTTGATTTGGATTTTCCTTCTGTTCACTTACTTTCCATTTTATGATAAAAATAAACTATTAACACTTCTATTTCTAAATGTATTCTTAATTTACAGCATTTTTTTTACATCTGCCTAAAACTTTTGGACAGTATTGTATACATGCAATGACCAAAACATCTTTGTAATTTCACTTAACAAGATTTCTTGAAATTATAATGTGCGATCATTACAGTCATTGTTAAATCAAATGACTAACTGTACAATTGTTATTTGCTCTTTACCTTAATATTGGAAAAAGTGTGGCCATTTACTAAATGGTAAATATATATGAAGAAAAAAAAATGCATATTTTGTGTCAGGGTATGGCCAATGCAACTAAGGGTATATCGTTTTTCTATAACTTATTCCAGGGCAAACTGTCATTCTCCAAAACAACTCCTATTCTAGCAGGAGTGACTTACAACTGACTTTCACAACTGACCAGTGGTGTAGAACACTCCGTTATTTTTACAGTATATCACACTGTGTAAACCACTGGGAGTTGTCACAGAAAATAGCAACTAGACGGTACCCTACACCCTACCACATAGCCCACTTCGTCCTGACAGGGCCTCCTCTTTGTTGGCATGGCTGTGGCCAAAATTGGCATCTCAATACATATTTTATGGGCATGTAAAAACCTGAGGAGCTTCTGAAGGAGTGTATTCCATCTTCTGATGTCACATGAATCTTTATTGATCCTAGGCCAGCTCTGCCTATCCTAAATTTGGGGATAGATGACTATCCCCCTAACTTCAGGGAACAGTATCTAGCATATTAGTGGCTGCTAGACTAGTTATAATGAGACACTGGAAGAGAGAGATGGTACCAAAGCCCTCCTAACTGTGCATTTACACCACAGAAATTATTAGCTATAAGGCATGACTCACTTAAGTCTTTTGAAAAGGCATGGCATCCATGGTCACAATGGTCTCTAAAAAATGTCTGATGATGGTTTCTGAATAACTGATGATTGTATAACTATTGATCTCAATGCATCCCTTGTACTGCTTTGTGTTGTAATAATGGACACCACTCTGCCCTGCAAGACTAATGAACCTATTGTTCTACTCTTATCTTTCTCCTTTACTGCTTGCAGTAGCAGGATTTGTATTTTCAAAACTTTAATAAAAATCGAATGAAATAATAAAAAAAAAATGTATGACCTGTTTATGCATTGTTGTATAAAAGAATATTTAGAAATATAATATTTATTAAGGGCTAAATCTTGTATAATATTTATTAAACTGTAAAAAAAAAAAAAATGTATGTATGTATGTTTGTTTATAATACATAAATAAAAATATGAATAATTTTACTTGATTTAAACATTACAATTAGTCATAAAACATATTTTAGAGGCATATAATTTCACATGCACTGTAGCTAAGTCAGAATATGTTGTGTCAGGTGCACAGCACGGGATCATTGGTAGCAATCAGTCCAGGATAAAGATACTGCATGAGGTCATTAGGGTGGGAAAGTGAAGGTAGGTAGATGAGCATTGGTCTATAGGTGTCTGGGTTTGGTTAGAGGCAGGTTTGCAGAACATGAGTAAATTATTTGTGTCAAATACACACGCCATTGAAATCAATATTAGCCAAAAGTAAAAAAATGGTAATGGACAATTTTTAGGCCAATAGGCATGGGATTGTCAAACAAATGGCAAGAGGGATGGGCCCCTGGGGGACATATACAGAAGCAAAAAAACTAAAATTATTAAAGATTCCATTTTGGTGGGAGCACCAATTTTAATAATGTTTTAAGAGCAATAATAAAAGTGCAAAATGTCTTTAAAATGGAGAATGCAGAGGGGTTGCCTTAACCTGCATGTGAAGTGGTACATCTGTGTGATGTATACAAATTACTGCAACAAATCTGATATTTAAAAATAAAAAAATGTTGCAATTGACAGCTCCTGACCACTTTACTTTTTATTTGTAAGCAAAGTGGCTGGGCATTCCCTTCATCTATACCAGACCTGTATCCTATATGAGGGTGCAATATAAATGTTAATGGGGAACCTCTCACAAAATAATTATTGGGTACCCCCTAAAATTACATACCAGACCATTATCCTTAATATGGGTTTGGTATGGTTGTCAAGGGGTATGATATGGATTTAAGGTTGAACCCCAGCAAAAAACAAGAAATCATGGGGTCCCCTCCAAAAATACAGAGCCTTATCCAAGCATCCCATCTGGCTGGCTGCACCTCATACCCCTGAACCATATTAGGCTGCATGCCCTCAACATGAAAAGTAATAGTCTAGAACACCATTAGTACATTCAATTATTAATACTAGTGGACTCAAGCAACAAAAATATGTATAAGTATATATACTGTATATACATAAAGTATACACTGATCAGCATAAATTTTAGACCACTGACAGGTTAAGTGAATAACATTGATTATCCTATTACAATGGCATCTGAAAGTCAGTGGGGCTATTAGGCAGCAAGTAAACATGTTGTCTATCACGTTGGTTTAGTGAAAGCTGCAGACCTGTCAGGGTGCCTATGCTGACCTGTGTCTACAGCCAAAAATATCTACAATGGGCATGTGAGCATCAGAAGTGGACCACAAGACAATGGAAGGAGGTTGCCTAGTCTGATAAATCATGTTTTCATTTTCATCAGGTGGATGACTGGGTGCGTGTGCATCACTTACCTAGGGAGATGGCATCAGGATGCAGTATGGGATGAGGGAGAGCCAGTGAAGGCAGTCTGATGCTTTGGGATGTTCTGCTGGGAAGCCTTGGTCCTGCTATTCATATGGATGTTGCTTTGACACATACCACCTACCTAAACATTGTTGCTGACCAAGTACACCCCTTCATGGAAATGGTATTTCCTGATGTCAGTGGCCTCTTTCAGCAAGATGATGCACACACTGCAAACATGGTTTAGTAATGGTTTGAGGAACACAGCAATAAGTTTGAGATGTTGACTTGGACTTCAAATTCATCAGATCTCAATCCAATCGAGCATCTGTAAGATGTGCTGTAAAAACAAGTCTGATCCATGAGACATACAGGACCTAAAGGTTGTGCTACTGATGGTTGGTGCCAGATTCTACAGCCTACCTTCAGAGGTCTATTGGCTTTGTTGTGGAAATGTTATTATATGGACTCATGTGGACATTTTATTCTAGGATGTGTGTTTTATAGATTGTCATCTATCACCCTGTGTCTGATTTAACCAAGGCAACAAAGATATTTGGGGGGCACACCCTAAAGAATGCATTAAGATGGTGCTGCCATAAGACTATACAACAGAACAAACATATTACAGCGCACACATGCAAAACTGACATTTACCTCCAGCAAGGCTATTTAAAAGCACCTAGAAAGACATTTTCAAAAACATTATCAAAAAAATATGGGGATTTGGTCACACCATATTGCTATATGGTGCTTAAGCCCACTTATTGCGACAAAGTACCCCATGAATAGTGGGTCCTACACTATCCATAGATCGGGAGATCCTGCTTCTCTGAACCAAGGGAGATATACTCCTCTATATGGGAGAACATGAGGTCTCCACCCATGATACAGGTGGTCACTAATTGAGGTACTTACTGAGTGGGGTGCTCCACCCAAAAGGATTTGGTCAAAATCCATACAATAGACAAAAAAGATATTTGGGGGGCATACCCTAAAGAATGCATTAAGATGGTGCTGCCATAAGACCATACAACAGAACAAACATATTACAGCGCACACATGCAAAACTGACATTTACCTCCAGCAAGGCTATTTAAAAGCACCTAGACAGACATTTTCAAAAAACATTATCAAAAAAATATGGGGATTTGGCCACACCATATTGCTATATGGTGCTTAAGCCCACTTACTGCGACAAAGTTCCCCATGATTAGTGGGTCCTACACTATCCATAGATCGGGAGATCCTGCTTCTCTGAACCAAGGGAGATATACTCCTCTATATGGGAGTAAGTACCTCAATTAGTGACCACCTGTATCATGGGTGGAGACCTCATGTTCTCCCATATAGAGGAGTATATCTCCCTTGGTTCAGAGAAGCAGGATCTCCCGATCTATGGATAGTGTAGGACCCACTAATCATGGGGTACTTTGTCACAGTAAGTGGGCTTAAGCACCATATAGCAATATGGTGTGACCAAATCCCCATATTTTTTTGATAATGTTTTTGAAAATTTGTGTTGACCTATGGCGTTTATGTGAAATTTCCATTAATATCTGTGAAATATTGTAACTATGAATATGTCTCCTTTTGCTGGCAGTTAAGGCGGGGCAAGCTCAAGTTAAGGGCAGACATGGCGGGGCCGATACTTGACACTAACAATGGTTTAGCCAATTCCTTTGTTTGTCACCTATTCACTATAAAATGACCCCATGCTGGGATAGGGAATGAAGTGAGACCATTCAAGTTTTTTTACATCACTGGGAGTTTCGCCTGTAAGGGGGGCGGGCCGCGCTAAGGCAGCCAATGAGAAATCAGGCGGGGTTTTGGTTACTCTGAGGAGAGGGGAGGCATCTCGTCTTTTCTGGGAGAACCAACAAGCGACATGGATCCAAGGTAATTTCTCCAGGAGCAGGGGAAGGTATGCCCTGCTACTTGTAACTAAACATGCTTTTACATCAAGGTCTGAAGGAATATAATCTATATTCCTTCATATATATATTTTTTATTCCAACCTAGCAGTTTATGCCTTGATGTAAGACCATAGCTAGAGATGTGTGTATTAGCAGATCCAGGTCTGAAGGAATATAATCTATATTCCTTTATATATATATATATTTTATTTCAACCTAGCATTTTCTGCCTTGATGTGCTAGGGATTTGTGTATTAGCTTGACTTTTAACTACCTGTAATAAATGTTATTATATTCAAAGCCTTTCCTCCTGGTCAGAAGAACTCTCATTTAACCCATATCATATTTTGTGATTAATAAATCAGAAATAGAGATTTTAGAGGTTACAGATGGCGACCACGAAACCAGTACAGGACGGAAGGTGTTTGAATCTAATATCAAAATCGATGTATTAGAGATTAAGGCTAGTAGTTGAACTTAAATTGAGTCAGTTTGTTCAATCTATCTAGGGAAAAATCTAGGTAAATATTTTTCTTTTTCTCTCTTTTGTAGTTTAGTTATATATTTTTTTTTTTTGTATTATATTTATATATTATATGTTTATTTTGCTGAAGGTACCTAGTAGCTTGAACTTAAATTGAGTCAGTTTGTTCAATTTATCTAGAGAAAACTGTAGGTGAATTTTAATTTTTTTTTGTGGTTTAAAAATGGTGGTGTTGCTGAAGGTACTTAGTAGAGTGAACTTAAATTGAGTCAGTTTGTTCAATCTATCTAGGGAAAACGATAGGTATTAACTCTAAAAATGAGAGAGGATACACCACATATTTTGTTTTGCATAAATATCCCGTAAATTTTATTTGAACAAGTTCTTTGGATGTACCATTTACAAACCGGTTATGTAATGGGGAGGAAGCAACTTGGCGGGAAAAAGTGTTATTTCTTTTTATTTTTTTTAATGCTCACAAAGCTTAATGGCTCTCTCTAAACCACTGTTTGAGAGTGACATGTTTCATTGGAAAGACACCATGTGAGTGGGGTCTTGGTTTCCTGTTGAAAAAGTTTCAACAGATTTCTAATTTAAATGGTCTGTCCACTAAATGCATAATATTTGTGTATAGGACAGGAGAGCAGTAATATTCTCATTGTTGTCAGTTAAAGTACAGGACTGTGGAAGTCTTGTTGCTGAATGCTGAAGCTAATATCTGAGAAAGATTATTAGTATAGGGTAAAATAAGGTGCATTTAGCATACTGTATTATACCCTGATTTTTTTTTTAGGATGAAACCTTACCACAAATTTGATATTCTGAGTTTGTGCTAGATTTTTTTTTTATTTTATTTTTTTTGTCTAAACTGAATGGGTGAACTTTGGTGTAAACACGGATGTGTTTACCTTTCTATTGTAAACCAAGAGGGTTATTCACCCTATTTGATACTTGTGGCCCTACTATTGTTCCTATTGTGTTGGGGGGTGTAGGCTCAAATAAGGTAAAATACAGACTATTGTGAGTGGATTTGGAGTGTCTACAGTAATCTAAAGGATTGTTTTATTGAAAGCTGAAAATATACAGCTATATATCTATATATGTATATATGTATATATAGATAGTTTATTTATTTTTTATATATTTTTTTTTCCTTTCCACTCCACTTTACTGTATTTTCAGGATTTTATTCGATTTTAATGTTCGTTTTCCCAACTTCGTTACAGTAATCTAAAAAGGACTGTATAGTACAGGGCAACATTTAACTTAAACTATTGACGGGTGGGTAGAGGATATAGGTTATTTGGATAGCCGCCCTAGGGTACACTCTCTCTCACCCCGTGCACATTTTTTTTTTTTATGGCATACATATTTGCACATATCTATCAGTGGATATTGGAGACTGGCAAATTAGGGATGGATGCTTATACCCCGAGGGTTTGCCCTCCCTTACACTCATTTTATTATCTCAGTATAGGCTCTGGGTTTATAATACACTGTCTAGGAGGGGGGATAGGTATATGGTAGTACCGCCAGCAATTAGGTGTCTACCTCCACCCCTCTCTCTTTATTATCGTATGGTCTGGTCAAGTACATTCTAATATCCTGGACTCACAGGAAGCGCCAATTTTCCCTATTTTGTACCAATCATTTAAATTTGCCTCTTAGGGGGTAATTTTTTTTTTTTTTTTTCTGGAAAGGCTGCATACCTGGATTACTTATCCCTAAGCGCGGAGCTGTTTGTTGTTTTCAACATTTAACTTAAGCTTTAACCAGCTTACAAATTGTGCATATTATTTGTTGGTAATGGCAGCCATGTCCCGTCTAGAAGTCCCTAGCAACTTTTACTCTTAAACAGAACAATGTCACAGTTGCTACAAACAATTTCAATTCTTAAATGCTTAATGCTACGGCATCTACTTGTGCCTATGAAATTGGGGACAATAACGTATATGAAAAGTATGGGGGAAAGGAGGATATGGATCCTAATTCTACTTTTCCTGTGGCGATGGGAGAAATCGCAGAGCCACAAGAAAATCGAGAATGCACCATGGTCACAGAATTAGGAGCAAGACAAGTTCCCCAACATTGGCAAAATTAAAAATAATGCACACATAGGTGTGAGAAGTCTTAGTGACCAGAATAAGGCATCTTCTAGCACAGGGCGGTGTGGGCAATCTACACATACCATAGATTGTAATGCAATCATTCCGTCTGGAGTAGGTGTTAATTTTAACAACTCCTTGAAAGGTGAGAGCTCGGGGGTAAATATCCCTAGATCTCTTAGGAAGACAGGAAAGGTGGTCAATCTGCCTAAAACCACACCAGTTGTTAAGGGATACCTGATTACTTTACAAAAGATAAAGTGCTATACATTCCAATCTATTAAAATAAATTATGTATTGTTTGCTTTAAAATAGGTTAGAAAAAATTGGGAAGAGATTAACCACTGCTGTCTATAAAGTTATTTGTTTTCAGGTTAAGTGAATTCCAGAAATGATATGTGCATATCATTTAGCTGTACAGATGCAAAATACGCCCCTAACAAAAGGGTAAGGTATAAAGGCCCATTGTTTTTTTTTTCCTCTTTCTCTTCTTTACTTTGTATTCTCCCAGAGGTTGGAAACGCCTAGCAATTCATTTGCAATTACCAAAGCCTTAGCAGAATGTATGGGATGCATTTGAAATGAATGTGTATGGGTGAGCGATGGAATGCATGAGTAGGAACAGTACATGTATAAACTAAGATTTGTTTTTTTTTTGATAGGGGGTGCACCCAATATTGTTTTATGTCCATCAATAAGTGTGATCACACTAATGCGCATGCGTTGTACTGTTTATGATTATTTTATAAATATTTGTTTTTTTTCCCGTTTATAAGGAGCTCAATACTGGTACCAGTTTAAATTTATAACTTTTGGTTTGACAAGTTTAAATGTATTTGCGAATAAATAACCTGTGCACAGATATGAATTATTATTTTTTTTTTATGTCCTTTTTTGCACATTGTGGCATCTTAGGCATTTAGTAGGTCTTGTGTTGCGTGTTGTTTTCCCTTCCAAATTCACTCATGTGAAGATTATAGGTCTACATGTTGTATTCTTAGAATGTAAGTATTTATAAACCCTACAGAGTTTTCCTATAATTTTTGGCTATCAGAGTTTAGATATGGGGTGGGTCCTGTACATTTTTGACTTTACTTACGGTCGATGGATTCATTACCTCTGCTGGAAGGCGGTTCCAAGCATCCACTACTAGTTAGGCCAGTATGAACCTCTCAGAGAGGTACAGTGAGATGTTATTAATGATTTTTAAGTTTTGTATTATAGGATAAATGCACAAACAAGGACGGATGATTGGACCCAGATGTGGACCCAAATACAAATAAGGACCTTAAAGAACATCATTTTTTTTTTTGTGTATGTTCTTAGGAGAAGCCTTAAATATAATTAATTACAGGCCTAGCTAAAATTCTAAACACTGGTTTGGGGCAGTCTGTTTCAATAAACAGACGCCCTACCCTCTAGAAAAACAACTTTTTGTGGCCTTTTTGACTTGCAAATGGGTTTGCACTGAGAGTCAAGTAATATGTTAAACACAACCGGGAGAGGGGGTTGCCTTTAGTATACCTACAATGCTAAAGGCAGTTTTTCAAATGTTTTTTTTTTTTTTTGGGTTAACAAGACACAGATTTAAGCCGCTTCAACAAAGTTAAAGTTTGGGCCAGCATTGAATCTGTATGGTTTTATTATTTTGTTTTATTTATTTTTTTTATTTTTTTTATTATTTTTTTTTTTATTTTTAATTTTATTATTTGTTTTTTTTTATTATTTTAATCGTAATTTTTAATTTTTTTTTTAATATATTTTTTTTTTTTTTTTTTTTTTGATTTTCTTTTTTCTTTTTCTCTTAAGGGAAAGGATTTTTATTTTTTTTTTGTTGTTGGTTTTTTTTTATTTCTTTCCTATATCACCTTATTTTTTTTTTATGGGTGATTCTTCAGTTTTGCGTGACTATGGTCAAATAAAAAAAAAAAGAGGGGAGTGAGTATGGGGAACACTACATGGAGAACATTTAAAGCAATTAGAAATGTTGATATAGAATATTAAGGCTTCCCTGTAGCATTTTGGGGATGGGCCAAGTCCCAACAGGTGTTAGTTTTCTCTTATGACATGGGATAATCGTTTTATATGAATTTAGGCCATGGTAGCTATTTATCATGACACTAGTAATATTAGGGTTTAACAACAGTCATGTGACTATTTTCTGTGTAAATGTGACATACAATCCTCTCTACAGTTCTAACATTTGGGCAGTCATCAGATGTGGTCATTGATATTGTTTTTTTGTTGGTCAGGTTTTCCTTTGTGTGCCAGAATAAGTCAAAGAGCATTGCGTGAATATAATATAGATATACTGGGACTGGTGAGACTCATAGTGATTGGCAAATAGCAGGGAGTATAGTACAATTGTACTTAAAAAATTTTTTTTTTAGTTTGATTGTTCCTGAAGCCACTAGTGACTGGTGACATCACACTTATCCATATTCTGAAATCAAGTTATTTTTGTCTGCGTAGATGACACTGCCTAATCTGCACATAAAACTCTCATAGTGGTGACCTCTTCTGTAGCCTGCTAAAGGCAGGACGGTACAGTAGCTACCCATGGTAGCCAAGGACGGAGCTATATGCCCAAAGGTTTGGCACCAGCACTGAACATAGCTGCAGTAAAAGGAGCTAGTGGTGAGTTGCGATGGCAACAAAATCCCCCTGGACACTTAAAGTGTCACACACACACACACACACAGTGGTATTCAGCAGAAGGTGGAGCAGAGTTACTTGCAGGCATATGACAATGGAGGAAGAAAGATGAGGGGTGAAATCAGAAACCTGGCTTAAGGACGTAAACCTAAAACCTAAACCTAAAATTGTTACACATGTCACTGGGAAAAGGGTCTCACTTTATGTTGCAGTATATCTATGGCAATTAAAAGGTCCTTACTGCTCAGACTTACCAGACAAACATTCATTTGAATACATATGTCCCAAATGTACTTGTGTATCTCTTTCTCTACCTCTGTCCACATTAATAAAGTATAATCTTAGAAAGCCCGGATAGCTGTTCCAAAGGCCATTACTGTATGCTGTATCCAACGGGAATCACCATGGAAGGCTGTCCCAGAAGCAAGGGCAACATGACCAGATTGACATTATGGACTTTCACACTATTATTATTGGACAGTTGAGAACAAGGATCCTCATGTTTCTATTTTTTTTTTATTTTTTTTTTTTTATTTTTATTTTTTTCCCCTTCATTTTTTTTTATGGGGTGTGTTTTTATTTTTTCTCTTTATTTATCATATGATTTTTCTGTTATTATTATGGACTTATTACAGCCAGAACAAGTGATGACTACCGATACTGGGATCCAGAAATGTGAACTGTAGAGATGGAGAGTTTAAACGTTTTTTTTTTTTTTATTCTCAAAGAAGTCTGATTTCATTTCAGAGAGCAAAGCCGAAAAGTTCCAAATATTAAAGAAAATTGCACATAAACCATTATTCTATGTGTGGCCGAGTCTCATATACTCAACTGGCCACAAGGGGCCATCTGTTGACCTATGGCGTTTATGTGAAATTTCCATTAATATCTGTGAAATATTGTAACTATGAATATGTCTCCTTTTGCTGGCAGTTAAGGCGGGGCAAGCTCAAGTTAAGGGCAGACATGGCGGGGCCGATACTTGACACTAACAATGGTTTAGCCAATTCCTTTGTTTGTCACCTATTCACTATAAAATGACCCCATGCTGGGATAGGGAATGAAGTGAGACCATTCAAGTTTTTTTACATCACTGGGAGTTTCGCCTGTAAGGGGGGCGGGCCGCGCTAAGGCAGCCAATGAGAAATCAGGCGGGGTTTTGGTTACTCTGAGGAGAGGGGAGGCATCTCGTCTTTTCTGGGAGAACCAACAAGCGACATGGATCCAAGGTAATTTCTCCAGGAGCAGGGGAAGGTATGCCCTGCTACTTGTAACTAAACATGCTTTTACATCAAGGTCTGAAGGAATATAATCTATATTCCTTCATATATATATTTTATTCCAACCTAGCAGTTTATGCCTTGATGTAAGACCATAGCTAGAGATGTGTGTATTAGCAGATCCAGGTCTGAAGGAATATAATCTATATTCCTTTATATATATATATATTTTTATTTCAACCTAGCATTTTCTGCCTTGATGTGCTAGGGATTTGTGTATTAGCTTGACTTTTAACTACCTGTAATAAATGTTATTATATTCAAAGCCTTTCCTCCTGGTCAGAAGAACTCTCATTTAACCCATATCATATTTTGTGATTAATAAATCAGAAATAGAGATTTTAGAGGTTACATTTGTCTGTCTAGGTGCTTTTAAATAGCCTTGCTGGAGGTAAATGTCAGTTTTGCATGTGTGCGCTGTAATATGTTTGTTCTGATTTAACCAAGGAGCGCTCTAGCAGAGCGCACTTGGGTTGAATCGGGACCAGCGATAGAACCATCAGGATGAAAACCTTCTCATGGGCTTGGAGACGTGTTCTCCGTGTGTGTGGGCGTTTGCCAGTTTGTAGGTATCAAGCGCAATGCTCTGGGCTTTTTGCCTTCAAATGTCTATGAACATTAGAGAAGCGAAGTCCGCATAATGAGAGAAACATATTATATCTCTGTTGTAGCTACGCTATCCCTTTTGGATACATATCTGCTTTTATAAGAGGACATTGATATCTGCCTTGTTGGTATACTTGTACCGTATATTGACAACAGCAGTAGCAATGTCCCCGCAGATCGTCTCAAGCCTGTAAGAACAAGTAGAATGATCTTACTAGATACTGGTTACTCTGAGCAGTATTGCATGCATGTGGCTAGGCGGGGGTCAGTGTCCATGCCTCAAGTGGGTGAGACATGTGCAACCCCCCACTCCTTAACTGTTTTCACTTCCTGTGTTGTCATTTCCTGTGATGTCATTTTGCATGAAGGAAGCGATTGGCTGTTGGGGCCATGACTTCCTGTTTGTCATCCCTTTTGTTGCCCATAAATAAAGGAAGGGCCTTTCCTCTGGAGGACAGAGACGTGGAGACTTCAGCTTGAAGCAGCATCTTTTCTGATTCTATCTGGTGCTACTGAAGTACTTCAATTTCCTTATACCAAAGAGTTTGATACAAATGTGCTTTTAAGCACGAAGGAATTGTTTTGTGCTTTGTGTGCATTTTGACGCTGGAAGTGCACATTTTGGCGTGGTGTGGATTTGTGTACAAAGCCCAAGGAAATTTCCATGAAAATTGGCGAGCCACGTAGGAGCCAACGGTAGTTCCAGCACAGCGATCTGAGAGTAGAGATTGGGTCCCTGGTTTTGGGACAGGAAAAGGCCAACAAAGTTTGGTAAGACAGACTGTATTTTAGTTTTTGAAATTTTTGTTGTCCTAGAACCGGCATCTGGTCTCTCTGCTCACTGTTGCAGGCAACGCTTAGTAAAATAATTCCTTTTTGCGTTTTCACTCTTTGTGTACAAGGATGGGGATTAATATTTGTACTGGGAGGGATAGGTGTATTGGCTGGGGATAGAGTCTATATTACTGTCCTCTTTAGACCCCTGGTCAATACAGCCTAGAGGGTCTTTGTACGGGGTTTATGTTAAATGTGAAACTAGCAACGGTATGCATGGAGTGTGCTTGTTGATGTTTTAAATGTGCGGCAGAGATTGAATGACATAACATTGTGTGGCTGAGTTATGTCATAGTGCTGGTCACCGTGTGAAATAACTTTGTACAGTGCATCTAACATTTAGTGTGAGCTTAGTAGTACGGTCTGTTCTGTTAAAAAGGTGATTTTGGTTTATAGAGACGCAATTTTGGTCTTGTTAGCGCTTATACGGGAGAAACTGCATTTGAAGGATTTTTATACTGTTAGCCTGTAAATCATCCCAGAGTGGGAATTGCTCCAATTTCAGGGGTGAGACACCGGGAACTGAAAATTTTTTTTGTTTAATGGTAAACTCACTGGTTTAACTTGTTATTTCACTGTTGGATTTTGAAGACACCATTTTGTTATTGCACATGGTGCAGGCACCATTTTGTTTTCCTTTGTGTGTGAAGCCATGCAGTTTGAGACACCATCTTGTTTCTAGGCACCATTTTGTTTTCCTTTTAAGTGAATTCAATATTTTCGGGTTTAGCTATTTTTGTACATTTTAATATACGTTTCAGTAAAACTATTGTGATTTTTTGTATTGAATTTTGGTTTTAAGTGAAATCTCTACTTTGCACTGAATTTCAATATATAGTAAGACTAACTTTAACGGTGGGTTTTGTACTTTTTAGTGGTGTTTTTTTCTTCTTTTTTAATAGTTTGGGCGTTTCTTTGAGTTTCTCTGAGGGCAATTTATACCCCCCCCCCCCCATTGTTTTGGGTTTTATCGCTTTAGCTGGGTCTTTTATTGTATAGGTTGTGGTAGAAAAGAAAGGCTTTGGTTTTAAAACTCATTTTATATTCACTTTATCGTTTAGAGTTGCTTTTGCGCAGCAAGTAGCCGATTTTTTGTTCACGCCCAGACTGTTAGTTTATTAGGAGTTTTATTGTGTGACTACTGAGACATCGTACAACTTTGTGATTATTTAGAGAAGCCACATTGTTCTGTAGAGAAAGCGGGCATAAGTGTCCTGTACAGTTTAGTCTGGTGATGCAATGTGTATGGTTATACAGCGGATACGCTTGTGTATGCATACACTGTGAGGTGTAGAGACATAATTCTGTGGTTGTTGACTAATCATTTGGCATAATTAATAGTTGGTTGTTATTATGGGTATTATAGTGTAAAAGAGTGGTACTCTGTAGTTCTGTGCCAAAAGTGTTGGGACAACAAGCCATAGAGTTAAATAACCCCTCGGTTAGGGTTTATAGATGGGGGACTGGACCAGATATAACTCAGGGGATGTACAGCTTGTAGTGGCATGAAAACCATGGTAACTGAGTGCAAGTCTTAAAAATGTTAATTTGAAATTGCATGCAGTTACTATTGGGGAGACTTAAATATTATTAAACTTTCTCATAACGAATCTGAAAATTCCTTACCAGCTGCACTGTAACTATAGTGGCTGTAGTCCGTCAAATCACCATAGAAGAAGACACCAGGCGGTGCTTTCCTAAATAGGTGCAAGGATTTCCCTAGATACAGGGGCAAGATCATAAGCCTATTCAAATCGCCATGGGCAATTGGCATGGCGAGGCTTCCCACAGTCAGACGGCTGCACAGTACATGAAGTCTAGTTTTGGGGCAAAGGCCATGAAACCCCTTAATGAATGGCATAGATGGTCCAAGGATACTACTTGGGGTATCCCTCTGGAGGGGACATTTGATGCCTGGAGGTGGTAGAAATTCATAACTGAGTTTAAACCTAGGCTCTGGGCAGCAAAGACCTTAGATGTAGCTCAGCTGTGGCTTCAGAAGTCTATTATGGTAAACTGGAAGGGTATACAGAAGGCGGTTTCAGTCTGGAAGAACCACATTATGTACACCTGGCCCAAGGGGATAGCAGTGATTGGTGATCCAATGCTGGATGCGGAAGAGGCTCTTTCTAGGCTAACTCTGCTGAGGAAGGCTGGGTCCACCAACACTGGATCTGTTGTACTTTCCTATGATGCTTCTGCCATTACCAATGTAACAAACCAACCCTCTCTATCAGTCTCCCTCTGTCACATCTGGGGCGTTTTCTCCACCGATTGCAGTTAATTATGAATCATTTTCAACTGGTAATCTGCAGATGCTATGTGAGTCTAAGGGAATTGAGACCAGACTAAGGAACCATGAGGATTGCATAGCTGCACTGAGAGCTTTTGATTCAGCCATGCCCTCCATATACCCTTCATTAGTTGGCTTCCAGACAGGTAAACGTTGTGGGTGAGGTAGCACACATTAGCCCACCAATGAAGCCACAGCCTCCAAGGTATACACCTGGCCCCACATATGTCTCTGAACCTGGTACTTACCCAGTCCGGGTGCAACAATACGAGGGTGTTCCCAATACCAACAGTGAAAGGACTTTAGGGGAGAAGGTGGGATGGCATGTCCCTTTTGCTTTCTCAGAAATCAGGACCATACTGGCCAAACTGCCTGATTATAGAATGAATCTGCGAGGGTTTGCGAGAATGTTTGTCTCATGTTTTAGTCTTCTTCTTGTTTTTATGTAGCAATATGTTAGAACCCACCGTGGCGGCCCTCCTACACATCGCGGCTGTTGTATTTTTAAAGGGATGTGAAACTAAGGGGTACAGAGGGTTTGGTTGTTGTCGGTTTTGAGGAATGTCAGTGACAATTTACCAATGTACACACATGGTGTATTGTTTGCCATTTTTTGCAGGTTAAAGATGGAGGATAGAGTAATAACTCTTGTTTCTAAGTATCTTTTTCAGGTCCACTGAGTTTCTGAAAGTGTATTACATAAAAAACAGGTGTATGTAGATAGCTGTACACATGTATAAATATACACTCCTGAAAGAATATAAAAGTATAATAGGCTGTTTCATAGTTTCTCCGGTTTGTCCGGTTTGTAATGAGGAAGAAAATGGGGGGGGGGGGGGGATAATGATAAGAATGACAGTTTCCAAACTAATGATACTAACCTTTCTGATTCTAACCAAGTTTGTGAACTAGTAGGACGACATGCTCCACGACTGCCTTTCTTTGATGGAATTTGAATCAGCAACCAGCAGTCCAGGTGAAGGAGGATCCAATCTCAGATGCTAAGAACCTTTTTGTCAATGGTTCCAGGTATTACAGCGCAGATGGTAAGCCACACACAGGTTTAGTGACCACAGTCAGGGAAAAGTGAAAAGGGGGTCATTGAGTTCCCACATGTCTGGGCTATCTCCATAAGAGGTTTGTTCGGAAGTCAACCAAAAACAGGGTTGTACTTTCCTCTGCAGCTGTCGTCTTTACATTCTCAGCTGACGGGGAAGGTGCAGTCACTGCAATCTAAGCTCCAAAAAATCCACCACAGGGTTCATGAGTCCCTTCCAGACCCTGACTCGATAACCAGTTTACATTCTATCAAACCAGGTGACTGGGTTGTTGTAAAGAAAACATCAGAAGACGGGATTAGAGTCGAGATACCTTGGGCCATTCCAGGTTCAGCTGACCACGCTGACCTCTCTAAAGCTTGAAGGATGGGACAACTGGATCCACGCCAGCAACTGCAAGAAGCTGCTCAACTACACCAAAGAATGAGGAGTATCTTTTTTATTTATATCTTTAGTATAGTGTATTTTAATAAGGGTAACGATGAAACGCATCCCAACTTATTGTTTAAAGTGTATTCTTCAACTAGCTAAGAAAGCGAACAGGACCAAATGCTGGGTCTACTCTGAATCTCCACCGAGCTTTAGTACCCCAGCGATGACAGCGGTACATGCTATATATGATGTTCAGATTTGTATGAGGAATTTTGAAAAACTAGTAAAGACTCCAAACAGATGCTTGTCAATAGAACTTAAAGGGATTGTAAACCCTCATGTTTTTTTCACCTTAATGCAAGTTCTCTAACATCCACCAGCTCCATGATGTCATCATGGAGGAGTGGGAGAGGAGTGGGAGAGGACTCCAGTGGCAACCTGGCAACCTGTGAAGCTCTGATGAACTCCATGCCCAAGAGGGTTAAGGCAGTGCTGGAAAATAATGGTGGCCACATAAAATATTGACACTTTGGGTCCAATTTGGACATTTTCACTTAGGGGTGTACTCACTTTTGTTGCCAGCAGTTTAGACATTAATGCTGTGTGTTGAGTTATTTTGAGAGGACAGCTAATTTACAGTTATACAAGCTGTACACTCACTACTTTACATTGTGAGATTATATATATATATATATATATATATATATATATATATATATATATATATATATATAACATATATATGTGTGTACAAAGTATATCAAAGTGGCCACATCATACAAAATAAATCTGTATCAGAATTGCGTAGAATTGAGACAAGGGCAAAAGTGAATATAGCATATTAGACTGGATCAACAGAACAAACAATTGAACGTTGAATAAGAAATAACGTACATATTAAGATATGTTTAAGTCAAGGCAAAACCCTACAGCTAGATTATAGTAAAACAGGGTGCCAACTTAAAAAAAACATGTTGAGAATGAATAACAGTCAGCTCTGAACCAGATGAGAAAAAATGAATAGGGAGAGAAAGGCAGGTGTTGATGGATAGAATGTATAGAATTCATTCCAGTAAAGGTTTGATGTTTATGTGCAGTGATAAGGGGGGCAGGGGTGCTTTTTTTTTTTTTTTTGGGTTTTTTTTTTATCTTATTTAGTTTTTTTATTTTTATTTTTATAAACTGTTCCTTCCATTTTTTTTCTTTGGTTATGATTTTTATTGTTATGTGCAGTGATAAGGTTAAGACCAACTTATAAAGTAGAGGTCAGAGAAAAGTTGCCATACATTACACTTGTGACATTTTCTGTAATTATACATGCCATAAAGATGTGGTCTAACACAATTACACAGAGGCTAAAATCATGAGTGGAAAAACAAAGGCTTGCAATAAAAGCATGCTAGGCTAGTTTTCAAGTATTCAGCATTCATGCAAGCAAATATTAATCTGTATGTTATGCTCATACCAATGCTCAGAAATAAAAATGGTGAGATTTTCTTTCAGCTATTCTATTAAAAGGCAAAATCCCCCGATTTTTGGTAAGTTGTGTGTGGTTGTTGGCAAGGCCCACTATGTGATAAATTTTACAGAGACTCAGTGATGAGATATCTACACAACATTTCCTAGTTTCACCCAGCAAAGCAGATTAGATAAATAATTGGGAACCCAGTTGGGAAGAGGTGATACCTGCATTGTTTCAGCACTCACCCATCTGCTTCTGTCTCTGGTACCTGGTGTAAAACTGTGTTACATTTTTTTATTTTCTCTCCCTCTCCATTGTATGCATCTGAATTGTAATCAAAGGCCATTGCAGCAAGTACCATTCATGTCTGTAGAATCTCAGCTTCCCACAAGATGCTCTCTCTATCTTACCCTCTATGGTGCACACAGCTTCCATAGAGCCAGTTTCATCTGAATTGGAAAGGCTTTGCTGCAGATCTGTGCCCCTCCATTTGCATTAAAGCTTGACACTTAGGAAAGCCTCTACAGCAAGTGGTTTGTTGATCAGACTAGTGTGTGCAGTGTAATCCAGACTGCATCACCTATCAGTGTATATTTTGAATGTCCCTTCCATCCATGTGTATAGTAAATGTTTTGATTCAGGAACTACTTTGTAGCTTATGAAGTACTGTAAGTTGTTGTGTTGCTTTCTATGTGTGAACGCAGTGCTGTTTTTTAGTGAGTACAGCTGACTTACTGTGTTTCTTATTGTAGAAAGTAATGTGTGCTTATAGAGGAGCAGTAAGGAGTATGATGTAGGTTCAGACAAGTGTCTTATGCCATGCTGTGTTATCACAACATCTTTTTTTTGTCGTATAGCCCTCTATGGGGGCAGAGCTATAACAAATGGCTTTCCTCAAACAGGATATTGTGCTAAACCTGTAAGTAAATAAGAGAACCAGAACCTGCACAAAGTGTAATGCTGCGTACACACGATCGGACATTCCGACAACGAAATCCTAGGATTTATTTCCGACGGATGTTGGCTGAAACTTGTCTTGCATACACACGGTCGCACAAATGTTGGTGGAAATTCCGATTTTCAAGAATGTGCTGACGTACAACACGTACGACGGCACTATGATGAGGAAGTTCAATAGCCGGTGCGCCATCCTTTGGGCTCCTTCTGCTAATCTCGTGTTTATCTCGTGTTAGTAGAAGTTTGGTGAGAGACGATTCACGGTTTTCAGCCTCTTGCTTTTCAGATCATTACTGCTATTCAGTTTGTGCTTGTGGGTTCATATCTGGTTTTCAGTGCATGCAGTCAGTTTGTATCTGGGTTTCAGTGCATATTTTTATATTACGTATTTGATTCTCAGTGCGTTCTTGTCTGCTCATTTCTAAATTTCAGCTCACTCTTCTCAGGCCTTTCTGATTTTCAGTGCGTTCTGTTAGTTCGTTTTGACCAGCCGACCGTTTTGAAGCCATGTTGCAGGTATGTACTCATCGTAGAGTTTGTGCTGTGCAGGGGCTTGGTGTTGGGGTTCTTACTTTGACCCAAGCCCAGTCCATGAACAGAGCGAGGAGGATTTCATGGACCAAGAATTGGTTGCTCCAGCGTGGCGCCCTGCGGCCCCCCCACCCCAAAGCACCTTGTCCCCATGTTGATGAGGACAAGGGCCTCTTCCCGACAACCCTGGCCATTGGTTGTCGGGGTCTGCGGGCGGGGGGCTTTTCGGAATCCGGGAGCCCCCTTTAATAAGGGGGCCCCCAGATACCGGCCCCCCACCCTATGTGAATGAGTATGGGGTACAATGTACCCCTACCCATTCACCTGGTGAAAAAAGTGTAAATAAAAACACAAAACAAGTTTTTAAAATACTTTATTACACAGCTCCAGGGGTCTTCTTCCGTCTTGGGGGTCTTCTCGTCGGACTCCTCCTTCTGCTAGCTCTTTTACTACATGGTGACCCTGCCCCCTATGATGTCACAGTCCCAGCATCCCCCGGGACTGTGACATCATAAGGGGATGGGGTCACTGTGTGACATGAGGCGGTGACCCCGCCCCTTGTCCCTATATAAGTCACAGCACAATGTGTCTCTGCCATTACGGCCAGAGAGAGCGTCATGTCAACATCAAAAGGAAGAAGAAGAAGAAGAGGAGAAGAAGGAGAAGAAGGAGAAGAAGGAGAAGAAGGCGGCGACACAAGACCGGGCGAACGCTAGTAAAAGAGCTATAAGAAGATAGCAGAGGCCCGGCAAGAAGAACCGAAGAGCGGGACAAGACCCCGAAGTCGGAAGAAGATCCCCGGACGTCGGCGGCGATGAAGAAGAAAGCCGGGCTCCTCTGCTAGTAAAAGAGCTAGCAGAAGATAGCGGAGGAGTCCGGCGAGAAGACCCCCGGAGCTGTGTAATAAAGTATTTTAAAAACTTGTGTTGTGTTTTTTATTTACACTTTTTTTACCAGGTGAATAGGTAGGGGTACATCGTACCCTATACTCATTCACATAGGGTGGGGGGCAGGTATCTGGGGGCCCCCTTATTAAAGGGGGCTCCCGGATTCCGATAAGCCCCCCGCCCGCACACCCCAACAACCAACGGCCAGGGTTGTTGGGAAGAGGCCCTTGTCCTCATCAACATGGGGACAAGGTGCTTTTGGGTGGGGGGCCGCAGGGCGCCCCCCTTCCCCCAAAGCACACACCCCCCATGTTGTGGGCAGGCGGCCTGGTACGGCTCAGAAGGGGAGGGCTCGCTTGTCCCCACCCCCCTTTCCTGACTGGCCGGGCTGCGTGCTCGGATATGGGTCTGGTATGGATTTTGGGGGGACCCCCACGCCATTTGCGTAGGGGGTTCCCCTTAAAATCCCTACCAGACCTAAGGGCCTGGTATGCCCCTGAAGGCATGCAGGTCTCTTTAGTGAGGCGACATTGTCTCTGATTTCTCTCGCTCGCTACTATAGGAAAATATGAAATTTTCCTATTGCAGCCAGCGCGAGAACCAGCACGTCAGGATCACGCTGGTTAGAAAAGCCTGTCGCCAGGAACCAGCGCTGGAAACACAATATCGGCGGCACCTACTGTATAACATTGTTCAACATATTTATCAAAATTGTGTGATTGATGAACAATAAACTAAAACTATGTCCCTTTTTCATACACAGGAAATCCTCAGCCAGGAGGAGGCTGTGGAAAGTGGCAGCCAGGAGGTGGCAGGGGAAGTGGCAGCCAGGAGGTGGCGGGGAAAAGTGGCAGCCAAGAGGTGGCGGGGGTAAGTGGCAGCCAGGAGGTGGCCAGACCCAGTAGCCTGACTGAATCTCAGGTCCCTCCCCTCCGCCTTCAACAAAAAAGGCCCAGGAAGGGGAGGAGTGTGGAGGAGCCATCACTTGGGTTAATTCGACAGGATTCTGCGGCCCTCAGAACCCCCCCAATCTTCTTGAGGCCTATGCCTGTATGGCTGCCAACAAAATGCAGGAAATGGAGGTGGGCTAACGCCTCTTTTGTGAGGAAGTGATATATATGGCCCTAAATAAGGGGTTGAGGGGCGAACTCACAAACAAAACCCACCTGTGTGAGTTGGACCATCCTCCTCCTCCTCCTCCATCACCTCCTGCCACAACTCCAACACCAGAGCCACAGCCTGGAAGCAAGCGTGGAAGGAAGCATGTAAGGAAGACAAAAGTGATGGCCTGGGTTTGGTCTGGTCTGGCAAAAGACTGGATTGTGCTTCCTATTAAATGGACTCCTCAGGCTCCCAATTTTGCCTGTCAAATAGTTGATGTGTGCCCTGGGGTACAAAGGCTTTGCTAATTTCACCAGTTTCTCCAGCGTTGCCTTCCTCTTTATTTTGTTATATCCCCTAATAAATGTATATTTGTTTTATTAAATAATTGGCTATGTGTTATAATTAAAAAAGGACAGTTTGTGAGTAGGCAGGTACATTTCAAAAATACAATGTCAAATTAACAAGGGACACCAACCAATCTCTTTGAGGTTAAAAAATACAAGATAATAATGGTGTTGTGGTAACTTCACACACAAAACGAGAAAAAATATTATGGAGATCACTAGAAAAAAAATGAAAAAAAGGAGATCTTGATTTAAAAAAAAAAAAAGGAGATCACTATAAAACAAAAATTATAAACATTATTCTGGAGATATGGCAAAAAAATAAAAAAGATTATTCATCATGAGATCACAAGAAATAATAAAGAAATTAGTTTGTCAGAACTGTGTGAATATCAGTAGCAAAACAACTTCATAATTCTAGCATTCTAAAGAAGAAGAGAATGCGCTGCATTAAAAGATTAAAAAATGTGCAGCGTGATAAATGTGCTATCTCCATTACGAACGCTAGTTTTACCAGACCGAGCGCTTCCGTTTCGTACTTGATTCAGAGCATGCGTGGAATTTTGTGCGTCGGAATTGTGTGCACACGCTCAGAATTTACAACAACAGATTTTGTTGTCGGAAAATTTGAGAACTAGCTCTCAAATTTTTGTAGTCGGAAATTCCGACAAAAAATTTCCGATGGAGCTTACACACGGTCGGAATTTCCGACAACAAGCTCCCATTGAAAATTTGTTGTTGGAATGTACGATCGTGTGTGCACAGAACACACACTAACTGTTGCAGATGGCTATTTCAGAGAACACCAGCAAATATGGGTAGATACAGGCGTATACTGTGCTGGAGGCACAGAACACACACTAACACACACTAACACGCACTAACTAACATCCTGCAGATGCCTGAGTAAATAACACACTGTCCCTGCCTATCTATCTCTCTCCCTGCACGCCGAAACACACTACACAAGGCCCCCGCGCTGGCGGCCTTATATAGTGTGGGGTCGTGTATTAACCCCCTGAGCTATAATTGGCCACAGGCATACTGCCTGTGGCCATTTATGGCTCTCCTCGCTGCCGGCGCTGTGATTGGCCAAGCATGTGGGGTCACAGTGCATGCTTGGCCAATCATCAGCCAGCAATGCACTGCGACTGGTGCAGTGCATTGTGGGCCGTTCGTATCACACAAATTTGATGTGAACGGCCCACAAAGTTCTGGTTTCATCGAACGGACGATGTTCAATTCGAACATGGGTTTGAATCGAACACCGGGCTCATCCCTAGTGTGCACTTAAGAAATGAATATGTACTAACAGTGAATAAACTGAAATCAATGGTGACACAGGTCAAGTAACACCATAATAGCCAAATAACGAGATAATGAACTCCTATAACAGTTCAGTTGCACATGCTATATCAAATAAGAACCAAATAATAAAATATAGACACATATGACAATGTATCAAGTACACGTGCTATATCTGTGAGTGATCAAATAAACATCAACAAATTATAACACGCCTGTTTTATAAAATTATAACTGCACCTGTTTTAGAAGCTTTTTTTTATTGTCACATTTTTATTGTACACATCTCAATGTCTATACCATTTTTACATCAAATCCCTACGTTGTTTGATCTACGCCATGTGGAATCCTGGCTTTATCAGAAATATCAAGATGTGTTCCGCTAGAAGAACCATTGGTAGGTGTGAGATATTAGTGGATCTCATAAACATAGGTGGTGATGTTCCAGTGTTCAAATGATCAGGCACCTGGGGCTGTGCTTCCACCACCCAGGGGAGGGGTAGGTACTTATACCATAAGATGTGGACACACGCCAGCGACGGTGAGTCAAACAGGCATGGATGGAAACCAGGATAGTAGGCCACGATGTCCTGAAGTTGAAAAGATGAGGATACACATCGGCAGTGATGCAGCCGACCAATGAGGGAGGAAACAGGAACCCAACCACAATCTCCTGGTTTATGCAGACTTCATGAATCTCTCATCCAATGACAATAAAGTGGTATTCCTAAAGGAAATAAGAAGGTTTCCACATGGCGTAGATCAAACAACGTATGGATTTAAATGTAAAAATGGTACAGACATTGCTCAAGATGTGTACAATAAAAATGTGATCACAAAAATCTTATAAAACAGGCTCAGTGTGCAGAGCTTAGCAGGCAATAAACCAACGTGTTTTGTCCTACATCACTTCAACTGGGGTGTGGTTGGGTTCCTGTTTCCTCCATCATTGGTCGGCTGCATCACTGCTGGTGTGTGTCCCCATCTTTCCAACTTCAGGAGATCATGGCCTGCTATCCTGGTTTCCATCCATGCCTGTTTGACTTACCGTCGCTGGCATGTGTGTCGACATCTCATGGTAATCTCATGGTAAGAGTACCTACCACTACCCTGGGTGGTGGAAGCACAGCCCCGGGGGCCTGATCATTTGAGCACCACCTATTTCTGATGGACTTTACATTGTGTTTTAATTTGTTGATATGTATTTGATCACTCACAGATATAGAATGTGTACTTGATACATTGTCACATATGTCTATATTTTATTATTTGGTTATTATTTTTAATACAAAGGTTTTTTATTAAAGTTTTGACAGTATAACAAAATAATGATGTTTACATATATTGTCAGGTTTCATACAAGCGAAATATGTGCACACCCTTTATAGTTTCATCAATCCAAGCCTATAAGGTAATGCAGCTTGCTTCTGTGCGAACGCATCTTTTACTATCCTATATCTTAGACATATCCTCTCATTACCACCCAAAGTGGGATCTATATTAGTACCATGACATCAATATAGTTTGTAGATGGCTATAAGACTAAGTAAACATATTCTACAAGAAATGAAAACAAACAAAAATAAAAAAAAAACAAGGGAAATATACACCTAGCGCTCTAGCAGGTTAAAAACCTGCACTGCTAAAATTGTTGCTCAAGGGACTTTACACCTCATCATTTTTCATACTATGAGTTAGCTGCTCTCATATGAAATCCAGTGGTCAAACACTTGCATTGTGTCCATAATCGTGTGATGTACCCTTTCCATAAGTTTCCATTCTCTGTAAGACCTGTGGCCACGGCACCTCTGGAGTCCTCCAATTCAATTCAATGGCCCACAAGACCACACATAACAGCGTGTGGGTCAGTTTCTGTGCTGGCGCCGCTACCTCAGACAACTGTGCAAACAAAAGGCACATTGGTGCATTCAGCGAGACCAGGGAGCCTGCTATTTGACTGGCCGTAGCGGCTACCCTCTGCCATAGAGGTTGGAGAGCCATATAGCTCCAAAAAGTATGGAGGAGTGTACCGGCAGCCTGACAGCCCCTAAAGCAGGTGTCTGGGACTGTAGGGTAAAACAAATGCACTCTACTAGGGGTCAGATACCACCCAGTATGGAGTTTCATTACCGTCTCTTTAAAGGCCATTGAGCACGTGCATTTATGCATGTTAAGCAGCATCTCAGACCAGACCTCTGGGGCAAACTCCTGGCCCAGTTCCGTTTCCCACCTGACCATCACCGAGGACTTATCCGTTAGACGCTGTCCATTTAGAAAACTGTAGATCTGCAATATAATACCTTTATCTCTGGCAAACTCGGCACATATAGATTCATAGGAGGTGAATCCAGGACTAGTGTTAAGCCCCTTTAGGGATTCATAAAAATTTCTGATCTGGAGGTATTTAAAGAATTCCGTTCTCAGGGCCTTATATTGTTGCTGGAGGTAGGTGAAAGTACAAAAATGTGAATCTTGTATCAGAGAGGAATATATGAGCAGAGCGTATTGCACCCACCACTGATATTACTCTGGCGAATTCCGAGCGGGGGGGAATCTATTATCTCCCAAGAATGATAATATGGGTGGTTTAGGAGAAGAGAGTTTACATTTTTGATGGTACAGGGACCATAGGTGGAGGGATTGTGTGACTATGCTATTAAGTGGGCTCAGGTCTCTGGTCCTTATAGTGTTATTCCAAAGCAGTCCCTGTAAATATAATTGATGGACTGATGCCTTTTCAAAGTGGAGCCAGGGAATAAAGGTTGTCGGGGTGTGCCATTGTGCCGTCTGTGCTAGTCTGGTTGCTAAGAAATACATCCAGAGGTCTGGGAGGTCTAAGCCTCCTTGGGTAGAGTGCCTATGAGCAATCAGTTTGCCAAATATGGGTCTCTTGCCTTTCCATATAAATTTGTTAACCTCCCTTTGTATCTGCTCAACGGTCTGGTGGGAAACATATATAGGCAAAGCCCTAAAATAATACAGCAATTTGGGCAATATGGACATCTTAATGGCTGTAACTCTTCCCAACAGGGTAATGGGAAAGTTAGCCCAGAGTCCCAGCCATTGCTTGACTTTTCTAAAAGCTTGTGGGTAATTTGCATTATACATATCCCTCAGTGAAGGAGCCAATCGAACCCCTAAGTATTGTAGGGTATTAACATTTATGGAGAAGCCAAAGGAGTCCCTTATGGTGTCTCTTAATTCTGTTGGTATGTTAATCGAAAGGGCCGA
Organism: Lithobates sylvaticus; assembly: GCA_028564925.1. Classification (NCBI taxonomy): domain Eukaryota; kingdom Metazoa; phylum Chordata; class Amphibia; order Anura; family Ranidae; genus Lithobates; species Lithobates sylvaticus. Next base: position 133,122,717 of record CM053027.1, read on the forward strand.
GCACTTATTCAGGTTCACTCCCAGACCTGAGAAGGTGCAGAACTCTCCCAGTATCTCCACCAGATTTGGGAGGGATACCAGTGGGTCCGGTGGGTCATGTAGAAACATGAGTACGTCATCTGCTTACAGGCTCAGCTTAAACTCCTCATCTCCCTTCCTATACCCCCTGATACTCGGGTTAGCCTTGATTGCTCTAGCCAGAGGCTCTATGGCTAAAGCAAAAGCCAGAGGCGACAGGGGACAACCCTGCCTTGCGCCCCTGCCTAATGAAAAGTAATTGGAGGAGCAGCGGGGGAAGCTTGATTCTGGTGTGGGGATTGTGATACAAGGCCCTGAATCCATGCACAAACTCTCCACTAAACCCAAATTTAGCTAGGACACTGTCCAGATATGGCCATATATTTGGTTATTATTTAATATAGCACGTGCACCTGATACACTGTTATAGAAGTTCATTATCTCATTATTTGGCTATTATAGTGTCACTTGACCTGTGTCACCATTGATTTCAGTTTATTCACTGTTAGTAAATATTCACGTCTTTTTTGGTGTAAGCACCTTGCTTATTTTAGCACAATTTCAGGTGTGTACCTTTATTAATACAGCTACAGATAAACGTTACAGCAAAGTTCAGTTGCATGGGCACCTGAGGATGGAGCTTTAACTACCAGAAGTAGGCATCAGATACATGGCTGCAGCCTATGCTGGTTATTGAGCCCTGGACTAAAAATAGCTAAAGGATCCCAGACCAGGAGGAACAGGGCTAACTAAGATAACAGGAGCTGCATATAAACTCTATTGCAATAATGATGTTCACTGACTAATGTACTGGAAGATGACAACTACACACATACAGTAGTACATACCTAGCTATCTGGTACTGCAGCTGCAGTTAAACTAATAGAAAATGTAAAAACGTTCCTATTATGCCGCATACACACGGTCGGAATTCTCGTCGGAAAAAGCTCTGATGGGTTTCCCGTCGGAATTCAGACGGAATTTTGCTCAAACTGTCTTGCCTACACACGGTAACACCAAATTCCGACGGTCAATAACACCACGCCTTAAAAAAGCGTTCGACTGCACTATAAAAGGGAAGTTTAATGCTTTTGAGCATGCGTCAAATTGTTTCCGGGCACGCGTCGGAATTTTGCGTGTCGGAATTGCATACACACGATCGGAAAATCCAATAGAAAGGTTTTCCGTCGGAAAAATTAAGAACAGGTTCTCAATCCAAAGTCCATCTTTGCTTCCCGTCTTGGTGAAAAAAAGCAGCAGTGGCCCATGTGTTTAAGGTCATGTGGTTCAGTTTTATAGACCCCATAGCTCTCTATAAAGAGTACCTGTCACATGCCTATTGCTGTCACAAGGATGTATACATTCCTTGTGACAGCAATAAAAGTGATAAAAAATTAAAGCAACAGTGTAAAAAAATAAAAATAAATTAATAATAAAAAAGAATTAAAGTGTCCCCATCCCCCATGCTTGCATGGAAAGGCGAACATATGTCTGTCTCATGTGCATGTAAACAGCAATTGACCCTAACATGTGAGGTATAACCACTAATGTCAGATCATTGGCAGTAATTTTAGCACTGGACCTCCTCTGTATATCTAAAGTGGTAACCTGTAAAGGCTTTAGAAGCATTACCTGTAAATAGTAAAATTTACACACATTGTTACCGTTGCACACACAATTTTAAAGCGTGACATGCTTGGTATCTATTTACTCAGCGTACCTTCATCTGTTATATTTTACAAAAACTGTTTTTTTGCATTAACATTTGAAAAAGTGTATTTTTAACAAAAAAAATTGCATTTAAAAAAACACTGTGCAAATACCGTGTGACATAAAAAATTGCAAAACCCACTAATTTATTCTCTAGGGCCTCTGATTTAAAGGATATATAATGTTTAGGGGTTCTAACTGATTTTCTAGCAAAAAATACCTATTCTTACATGTAAACAAAAAGTGCCAGAAAAGACCTGGTCTGGAAGTGGTTAACTTCTGAATTCAGAGAGCTGTGTTAAATAGGAATTTGACTATGAGATCAGATTGATTGAAGGGCACTGGGTCCAGGAGGAGGTGTGTATGTCTTTGTGTGTGCGGGTTTGTATATTCTGAGGCTTTTTTTTTCTTGTTGTGTTTGTTTTAGGTTTGGTTATTATAAACTTTTGGTTAATAGAAGCGAAAATATATAATTTGGTGATTTAGGGTGACAAAATAAATGAATTTTTATTATAATCACTTATGATATTGATGTGTGATATTCACTGTTTCTTTTGGCTAATTATTAAGAAATTGTGTATAATCTTTTCTTTTTTTCTTAGAAAAAATCCAACAAAGATTATAATATAAAAAAAGAATTGTTTTGTTTGTTAATGTATATAATATATATATTTTTTTGCATATCAGGGATTGTACATACAGTATATATTTTATAAGTAGTGGCCTTATATACAATGTTTTATGTTTTTGTTATACTATTTTCTAGATTGACATAGGAATGGAAGCCATGGGATTAAAGCGGAGGTCCGCACATACTGCAGCTTCTGACTTTTAATAATCGGGCACTTACCTGTCCTGGAGTCCAGCGATGTTGGCACTGCAGCTGATGTTTCCATCAGCTATCCGGTGCATGCCGCCTCCATTGCGAGTAAGGGAACCCAGCAGTGAAGCCTTACGGCTTCACACCAGGAACCCTACTGCGCATGCGTGAGGCTCTGCTCCTCTCTCCTACTGGCCCGGTTGCCAGGGAAGGAGGGAGGAGCCCGGGCGGTGATGTCAATAACTGTGGCTGAGGCTCCCGGCATTGGGAACAGGATACCTGTGAAAGACAGGAGGGAGTGCAACGAGAAAAAAATCCACTTTTGGGTGGAACTCAGCTTTAATGATATGGGTTGCACTACTAGGGGTAGGGGCAAAAGGTGTGCAGTCTTAAAAGCTCTCTTTTTGTTTCAAAATTCCTGCTCCCTATGTATCAATATACCATTAATGTACCTCTGTTGCAAAAATTACAAGATTTCTTTAATTGTGATAAAAAGGGCTTACCTTAGCCATTGCTATATTTCTTATAAAGCTTCATCACTTGCTGGTATGTAGACATCAGACAGAGCTAGTAACACACAGGAAGGAATTCATCAGTTTACCTCATTGCCCGCCTTTTCTAGAGCTTTTTTAAAGGTTGAAATTAGTATTTTTTGCTAGAAAATTTGCTAGAAAATTACTTAAAACCAACAAATATTATATATATATATATATATATATATACACAGTATATACAAACACACCACAAAATGTGGTAACGCACCATGCTTCACTCCAAAAAAAGTTCTAAGGCTCCTCTGGGGCGATTGTTGCGTATAGGGCAGCCCATTTAAGTGAAAACACCCAAAACACCCAAAACAAATGCATGCAGGAATCTGAGTTTTCGCTATGTGGAGATGTGACTGAGGCCAGGCAACTGAGTGTCTCCATCCACTCCCTCCTATGATGGCCATACACTATGCAATCTGATTGTACAATCTCTGTACAATTTCCTTTAGACTTAACAGAACTATGGAATCAGAGGACCAACCTGAACAATCCATTCAATTTGTATCAAATCAGACTGGCCCTTGTACTACACGGCTGATGGGAGATCTAAAGGAGATTGTACAATCAGATTGTATAGCAAGTGGGTGGACAGTAGTATTGTAATGAGGAAAGTGTAGTCCTGAGTGAACACACCCTATCATGCCCTCTTCTGTGATGCCACACAGAAGTAAGGGCTTCTGGGAAATGACCTACAGGAGGTGAGACCATCTACAGAAAGTGATGGAATCTGAAAATCAATTTAAACACTCAAATAAACTGATAATATTTTACACCTCCTGTGGATGAGGTGAGTGAAAAGCACATTGAGATAGCGGAGCAAGAAATGGCATCGGAAAACGCTTCTTTTTGTTATGAAAAGTGAAATTCTGCCGGAAAAGGTGAACTTATCCTTCAAGCAGTCAGTCTGTCTTCCTATATGGAAGAAAGCAAAATAATCAAAAGCACAACCCCATAATGTAGCATTAAAATAGAATAAATTGCAATTTATTGAAAAATAGAAATACACCCACAAAAGTATGCATGTGTAGGGCATGGCATAAATGTGATTTGGGAGCCAGAAAAGTCTGAGGGGCAGCCAGAGAACCACCAGCCTTGGCCACTGGCTGGGGATAAAGCATGCTGAAGATGGCAGAAGCCGCTGTTACTGCACCTGCAATCAGTGTTCAAACCAAGACTGGAATACCCAACATCACTGTAGACACGGGACACATTTCAAAGCCAGTTGGCTTCTTCATCAGTCTGCCTATGCTGGAGGAGGTGGGACTGCAAGATGCAACTCGCAGTGAATGAGACACACAGCGCAACTCACTAACGAGGATGATAAGATGCAGCTGTGGAACCACCGGGAGTGTGTATATATATATATATATATATATATATATATATATATATATATATATAAACACACACACACACAAACAGTTGTGCTCAAAAGTTTACATGCCCTGGCAGAATTTATAATTTCTTGGCCATTTTTCAGAGAATATGAATGATAACACAAAAACATTTCTTTCACTAATGGTTAGTGTTTGGCTGAAGCCATTTATTATCAATCAACTGTGTTTACTCTTTTTAAATCATGATGGCACCAGAAACTACCCAAATGACACTGATCAAAAGTTTACATACCCTGGTGATTTTGGCCTGATAACATGCACACAAGATGACACAAAGGGGTTTGAATGGCTATTAAGGTAACCATCCTCACCTGTGATCTGTTTGCTTGTAATTAGTGTGTGTGTATAAGGTCAATGCGTTTCTGGACTCCTGACAACATGCGTCTTTCATCCAGTGCTGCACTGACATTTCTGGATTCTGAGTCATGGAGAAAGCAAAAGAATTGTCAAAGGATCTGCGGGAAAAGGTAGTTGAACTGTATAAAGCAGGAAAGGGATATAAAACGATATCCAAGGAATTGAGAACGTCAATCAGCAGTGTTGATCACATAAGTAAACAGGAGTGCCCATCAGTGTGGCTTCATCAGTACCTATCAGTGCCCATCAGTCCAGCCTCATCAGCACACATCAGTGAAGGAGAAAAATGTTATAACAAACTATGAAAAAATGTTTTTTTTTCCAAATTTCCAGTCTTTTTTTTGTTTCTTTAGCAAAAAATGAAAAATCCAGTGGTGATTAAATACCACCAATAGAAACTCTATTTGTGTGAAAAAAAATTAAGAAATTTCATTTCGGTACAGTGTTGCATGACCGCACAGTCATTCAAAGTGCAACAGCGATGAAAGCTGAAAATTGCAAGTGGTTAAAGTGTAGGATAGCCCAGCATAGGCAGGCTGAAGAAGCCAACTGACTTTGAAATGTGATCCGTGGCTACAAGGCATTCATATACATAGACGTTGGGGATTCCAGTCCTGGGTTAATTACCCTCATGAAAGTTTTACTGCAAAAATTGATTCAGGATTTCACAATCCACAGTGGGGAAAGAAGATACAAACATTGGGTTGGTGGAGACCAATATATTCTAGCCTTATTTGACCTACTATTCATTTAGGAGTCATTAGGTGAGCTGCTTTCCAGAGTTGGGTGGAGGCACAGAAAAATCCAAGGAATTCAGGGACTTCATTTACACCTGTTTTTTTTTTCTTTTGGTATAACCCAACTATCTTGGACGTTACAAATTTGTTTTTGTAACATGCACACTTTTCTATGTTGTGATCATTTTTTCTGATATAGCTGCAATACAGTAAGTGTATTTGGTTCTAATAGACTTTAGTTTTAGATACAGCATGGAGTTCACTTTAAGAAATATAACCAACTCTGTCTGACAATTTTCTTTTGTCACATTGTATTTACAGGTCCAATAAAACACAGTCAGAGCTCTTTTTATCTCCTTTGTCTTGGCTTGTTGCTTTGTTTATTTCAGTTTGTTTCCCCTTTCCTAGAGACTTGTTTTTTTTCATACGTCTGACCATGAATTTGTAAATGTTGTTGAAATCACTTGCAATAAACCTCTTTAATGCTGGTGTCTTAAATTAAACTGTGGAATGTTAAAAGCAAACTACATATCACCAAGTCTAATAGGTTTCCCTTTTCTGTTCATTTATTTTTTTATATATCTTTTTAAGATTGCATACTTATCTCTGTCTTATTTTGACAGTTTTTTCTCATTTGTTTAGTACTCAAGTTCCTTCATTTATACTTTTATCTAGTACTGTGGGTTTCTTTTGCAATTTTTACACTTAGACTCTTATATTTTATCTTTTGAAAAAACAAGCATGGCTTAAGCACTGTTGTATTTATTCTTTATTAGATTACAAAATTAATATCAAATAATCTGTTTTAGGAAAGGGAGCAGTTTTATCTGATCATAAAAAAGAAACACAATATGGCCATTGACAAACAGACAAGAAAAATCAGAAAATACCTCAGCCAGATGGATATTAGATTGTCCATCAAGCAAAGCTTTTATTCCTTTAGAAATGACCCTTTACAAATTAACTAGTTCTGCTCTACTGATACCATCTACTGCTCTACTGATACATCCACTGACCTACTGACAACATCCATGTTTTAATACATTTTAAAATGTTTTTTTTTTACATTTAATTATAAGAGTGTGTATGTATCTATCTATCTATCTATCTTTCTATATATACTGTGTACATATACACTATATTGTCAAAAGTATCGAGACACTTGCCTTTACACGCACATGAACTTTAATGGCGTCTTAGTCCTTAGGGAATTAAAAGACCCAAGAGTGCATGTGAGCATTATATAGGACAAGAAGATCATTAGCATTTATGATAATGACCTCATTAAGGTGAGACAAGGGCATACCCTGTAAAAGGAAGAGCAAGACAAGAGGAATATCCACATGTCACCAAGAGTTGATAAAAAAGGAAATTAAGAAAAAAAAAACAACAATAATTGTAGTTTACTCAAAATAGTGTGTCACATCCCATTCAAAGTTCCTCCCATTTGGGATATGGGTATCTAATTTAAATATCCAACATATTCTTCTCCTGCTTAACAGACAGAAATATTCTCCTCCCCTGAGCTGCTGTTCAATCCCTTCTATTATCTGGACTCTGATTCAGACTACATCTGACTTGACTATTTTATTGTAAAGTGGTGTGTTTCTTCATTTTAATTTTGGAAAGATGGTGTCTCATGTGATCACCTTGTTGTCCTCCCAAAGTATTGTTTCCTACATGATGCGCAAGAGATGACATAAACTAGATACTTTGTTTGGCAATTCACCAATTGTTTGATCTCAAACACCCATATGCACATATCACAACTCTATGTGAATTTCCAAAAAAGGAAAAACAACATTTGTATATTCCTATGGTGCTCAACCACTAAACTATGAGATATAGGCACTCCTTATGGATGATAAATTGTACCCTGTTCAAGAAATCACTTTTCACCAGCCAAAATTTCCATTTCAAATTCTTCTAAAGTGGAACACTTTTTTTCTGGCCCTCATAGATTGTTTTGTTGGGATTGTCTTTTAAACATGGGCAGGATTACAGCTGTCTGCGCTGAGAACTACGTTACTCAAAGTGGGTTGTCTATAGGGTATTATCCTAACTTTGCAATCTACATTTGAGCCATTTAAAGTCAAATCCAAATACTTAATAAGGGTCTTTTGTTCCTCAATCCTCACAATAAATTTCAAATTACATGCATTTTCATTCAAATAATCTTAAAGTTTTTTTACACATAGGTCTTGGCTCACAAAAAACCTAATAAATTAGAAATATATACGTTGGGCAGGTAAGGTAGGAATACAGGTGGTCTATCGCATCCCAAATTTAATAAAATAAATATATCAGTGGGCCATAGTGTGCATAAACACTGGCCGGTGCCCCAGAGGGATGCTTGGAGTGGAGATAGACACTTTTAGAAAGTATATGCTTGTAATAAAGTAAATGTTTATTCAAAGAGAAAATGTACATGAATATAAATGCTGGATAAAGTTCAGTATGTTTACATACAAGATTGGGTAGGTTTATACAGTTATTAACATGTCAACAGCAAAAACATACAAAAACGTTGTGACAATAATAAGAACTTGCTTGTATCAAGCAAGTTCTTATTATTGTCACAACGTTTTTGTATGTTTTTGCTGTTGACATGTTAATAACTGTATAAACCTACCCAATCTTGTATGTAAACATACTGAACTTTATCCAGCATTTATATTCATGTACATTTTCTCTTTGAATAAACATTTACTTTATTACAAGCATATACTTTCTAAAAGTGTCTATCTCCACTCCAAGCATCCCTCTGGGGTACCGGCCAGTGTTTATGCACACTATGGCCCACTGATATATTTATTTTAACCTAATAAATTAGTGTAAGATAAAAACCTTATTAGACCCCTAAAGGATTTGGAATCATAGGCCAATGGGTTTTTCATAAGTGGGCACAAATTTCGAACCCAAAGAAGCACCACATTTCCAGAGATAGCCATCCCCATTGAATATAAAAACAAAATGTGTAAAAAATAAGGAGACTGCGGCCAAAATAATTATTTTTCAATTCAATAGAATATTCTATATAATATTTCAAATGATACTGTAAAGTCTCCTAACCTAGGGTATTTCAGGTACAAGAATACAGAGATATGATGTTTAATGTGAGACATTTGTCATTCTCCTCCTATGTCCCATTGTCCAGTTTCTGGATCACATATTTAATATCCCATAAATGTGTTGGTAACCTTGTCACTAAGGGCTGAAAAAAATATATACACCAAACCCCAATAAGACTCACAGAGCGATCTAAAACTGGCTACTATGTGTTTACCAGTAATCTTGGTCTCTACCTGTGAACCTTTTGTGTATAATAATTTTTGTATAATCACCCCATAATATTCTGTTTTATTACCACAAGGTGGTCATGTGAAAATCTTGCTCAATAAAATTGTGTTTTATGTCCTTTTTAACCGCTTCAGCCCCAAAAGATTTTACCCCTTCCTGACCAGAGCACTTTACAATTTGGCACTGCGTTGCTTTAACTGACAATCCACAATTGGATTAGAGGGGCACCTGGAAGTGACATCAGGCCACAAGCTTGATACAAATTTTTTTATCAAATTTTTACCTGTTTGCCATGTGAGTACCTTAAAGCTGTAACCCCAATAAATTACCCAGTGTTTACATACTTCACTATTTGGGTCCCCCTTTCCTTTTTACTTGCATGCTCATGGATTTGGGAGACTGTCCACTGCTACCGAGGTACACAGAGGCAATATAGCACTGTATATGAGGATCGTATATCAGGTTACCAAGGCACATTAGGACACCAACCCCATCGATGTTTCCCTGGACACCATTCTACACGAAGAATACTAGGCGATAGCCACTGCAAGATCCTGGATTCACTCATCATCACTGTTTACATCATGCTGTTACCTAACAGCGGTAAGGTAAGGAGCCATTGCACATTCACATGTTTATACACTGAGGAGGATTCACATCACATATTCACTGAAAGACTGTATCTGCACAGATTGTCACTTGGAGCACAGCACTTTATTTATTGCACTTTATCTATCAAGTTTTTCTGGATACCTATGTGCACTATTGGACTCTATTTCTATACTGTGTCAGCATTAGCACTTTGATCCTATTTTTCTATGCCATTCTTTCAATTTTCTGTGCACGTTGAATTCTATGCGATTGTGTAGCGTTTAGTATGCATTTTTTTTATGAAATTTTGCACATGGGATGTACACTTTATTTAGCACTTTATTTATGGTAATGAGCCATCATTCACTAGAGCGCAACACCACATGTTGATTTTTAACTAAATTTGTGTCTTTTTTTTCCCCACAAATAGAGCTTCCTTTTGGTGGTATTTGATCACCTTTGCGGTTTTTATTTATTGAGCTATAAGTGTGACGATTTTGATAATTTTTTTTTAAATTTTTGCTACAATAAATATCCCCAAATTTTTTTTTTTAAATGCATTTCTTCATCAGTTTAGGCCAATATATATTCTTCTACATATTTTTGGTAAAAAACAATAAATAAATTGCAATAAGCATATATTGATTGATCTGTGCAAAAGTTATAATGTCTACGGTGGGAGATGGGAAATGGGAAATATGGGAAAAATGGGAAATATTAATGCCATTTTTATTTTTAAATATTTTTGTTTGCTAGTAATGGCGGTGATCTGCGATTTTTAGCGGTATTGCGACAGACAGATCAGACACCTTTGACAAATTTTTGGGACTATTGACATTCATACAGCGCTCAGAGCTATAAAAATGCACTGATTACTGTGTAAATGTCACTGGTAGGGAAGGGGTTAACACTAGGGGACAATCAAGGGGTTATCTGTGTTCCTTAGTTAGTGTTTTCTAACTGTATGCTGATGTGACTGGGGAGGAGACATATCACTGTTCCTACTTAGTAGGAACAAACAATATGTCTCCTCTCCCCTGACAGAACAGGGATTTGTGTGTGTACTCTCGTGCTGGCTCTCGTGCCCACGATTGTGGCTAGCAGGCGGGAATCGTGCCCACTGTCCAAGTGCATTGGGTTCCGGCTACGCTACGGGCGCATGTGCCCCCTGGCAGCTCTTAAAGGGAACAACATACCCATATGGGGTTTCGCCCAGCAGAGCCATTATGCCGACGTATATTGGTTAAACAATTCCATGATATGCTGTTAATTACAATATGTTCAATAACATGTATAAAAGTACCCTTCCCTGGGATTACCCCTAGACCCAATGACCAAGCCGTAGGGACAAATGCATTGGAATGGGGTGGTATCAAAGGCGGTGACCTGAATAAAATGTATTTTAGAACAGTGATATCATTAATGTGTGGCCCTTTGTTTTTGTTTTTAACTAACAAACATTCTCGCAAAAGAAAAAAAATAACACAATTTTCCAGATAACTCTCTGATGGCAATAAAAGACCATATTTTAACTTTTATTTTTAAAGTGAATATCTCATCCATGGCTGTAATGGAAATTTGTAATTTCTGTATACACTGTATTTTCTGGTGTATAAGACTACCTTTTACACCGAAATTACACGGCCAAAAAGCGGGGATATCGCCAGATGGATATCAGTCCGCCGGGCGCTCTGTAAAATTGTAAAATTGTAATATGTATACAGTATGCGCCGCTCAGCCAATCGCAGCGGCGATGCACTCTGATGAATACAGAGCCTGCTAAGCCTGCTTGGATTGGGTAACAACCTCTGCCAATCCAAGCAGGCTACATGAGTCAGAGCGGCGCGGGCTGATGTCACAGCCTTTCCCAAACCGAGCAGGCTTTGTATCCATCAACAGATTAGTAAAATACAATGCCTGCCATGATTGGCTCAGCGGTGCACACTGTCTGCACACTGTATTCTGAAGTGTACCTGGCGCTACTGTACTAACACAGCATCATATACTGTGTGTACTTGGTGCTCTACATATTAAAGCGGGGTTTCACCTTAAAAAATTTTTTTTAAAAGTCAGCAGCTAAAAAAAAAGTCGCTGCTGACTTTTAAAAAGTACACTTACCCTTCCAGGGCGCCCACGATGTCGTTCGTGGAGGCCGAGATGTCCCTCGGCTATCTGGATCCAGCGCCGCCATCCTCAGTAAGGGAAACGGCTTCTCGTTTCCTACTGCACATGCGCGAGTCGGCACGCGGCCTACTGCGCATGCGCGAGTCTTATTTGTGAATGGGGAACGTGGTGTGTTGTGGGACACAGTTCCCACAACACACTGCGCCCCATTCACCTGAAGACGGAAGAAGAGAAGATCACTGCGGCGCTGGAGGAGGCAGATTAGGACGATCTGCCTAGCAACAGCCATTTCTGGTAAGTAAAAAAAATTATTATTATTTTTTTTTTTTTTAATTGTTACTAAATTTTTCTCAAGTTTTCATTTTCAGGGTGTCCCGCCACTTTAACAAAGCATCCTGTACTGCACATCCAGCTCCAGATCTCCCCTAAAATACAGGTATGATTTATGGTGCTTTGGAGGAGAGGATTCATTGTTGCTGCCTACCTGCCTACCTTGTGGGATCCCTGGGACTTGTAGTTCACCAGTTTCCTTTTTTCTGATGTTAAGTCTGATGTTTTTTTTTTTTTTGTTTCTGATGTTTTTTTGTAAATGGCGTTGCCTCTGAAGGGGGGTAGTCTTATATGGCGAGTATAGCCCCAAACCTAAGTTTTCACTGGAAAAATAGGGTGTTATCTTATACACCCAGTCGTCTTATACGCCGGCAAATACGGTAATTGTATTCTATTTTGTATGTATTGCACACTGCCCTCACTGTGCACACAGCACTAATAATTTTTTCATTACATGTTTACATTCTTTTGAGTCCTGATTAGAATTAGCCTGCCTATGTAACGCCCCTTGTTACCATAAATGTACAATTGTAATTAGACATGTGCAATTAGTTAATTTTTTTTTAGTTTTTCGTTTTTTATCGTTATTTTCGTTCATTCGTTTTCATACGAATGAACGAACGATTCGCTAAAAATGTTAACGAATAACGAATCGTTCGAATCGAAGGAATCCGAAAACAACGAAAATCCAAAAAAAAATAATTAGAAAACAACGAATGTACGAAAGAAGAAAATCCGAAAAACGAAAACAGGAACAACGAAAATCAAAATGAACGAAAAAAAATTCGTACATTTGTGACTTTTTTTTTTTTTTGTTGAATTGGTAATTTTCCGTGTCCCTTACAATGGTGCTGCTTAACGTGCCTCTAATGGATTGAACGAAAAAATTCGTAAATTCGTAACTTTTTTTTTTTATGTTCGATTCGTAATTTTCCGTGTCTCTTACAATGGCGTTGCTTAACGTGCTTCGAATGGATTGAACGAAAAAATTCGTACATTCGTAACTTTTTTTTTCGATTCGTAATTTTCCGTGTCTCTTAAAATATAATAATAGCATACACATTACATAACATTATGAATTATGCTCCGATTACGAATGTACGAATGTTACGAATGTTACGAATGTACGAATAAATACGAATGTGTCCGAATTTCGAATAAACGAAAATTAAACTAACGATAATACGAATCAACGAAAAAATAACTCTTACGAAAATACGAATCGTTATGAATACGAACATCGACGACTTACGAATTTACGAATCGTTACGAATACGAACACCGACGACTTACGAATTTACGAATCGTTACGAATCAACGGAAACGAAAAAAACAAAACGAAAATAAACAATTTTTTTTGTTGTGCACATGTCTAATTGTAATATTAATGTGATACCTACGTAATCATGTGTATAAAAACAATTATTGTTATTCAATTGCGTCATAATAAAACAGAACAGTTATTTGGAAAGATGCTGAGTGTATCTTTTGTGTCTGTTCCCTACTGCAGTAGTTATTATTAATTTGGAACCACTAATCAATATGAGGATAGGAGTTGCCTATCTATAAAATGTCCAGGTCAAGTGGCGAGCTTTGCCTAAGAGGGGCTTTACAGGTGACCCTGAGTATCTGAAACGAGGTGCTTGAGATGATCCGGGAATTTCTGATAATCAGCTGGCTGAGATAAGCTTTTTGATTACATTTGAGTTATCAGACTTCCTTGATCAGTAAGGCATTTTTGGGACAAAGGGTATATTTTACTCCCCTTAATTGAACTGTATTGATTGGTGGTTATCTGTTATGTTGTCACTGTCTATTGTCCATCGGAGTGTTATAGCTAAGAAAGGGAAGAATGCCTTATCTTGATGCAATTCTTCACTAATGGGGGTTTGGAGCACAGTTCCTAACATGGGTATCCTCTCTTTACCATAACCCGAAAGCATATATATCCTACTCAGGATTTTGCTCCGACCCCTTCGATATTGAAAGAGGAACTAGGCAGGGATGCCCCTTATCCCCTCTTCTTTTTGGCCTGGCAATAGAACCCCTTGCCCAACTTATAAGATCCAATACAAACATAAAAGGCCTTGCATTGGGTGGACATCAACACAAATTATGTCTATTTGCCGATGATGTCTTGATATTCCTTACATCTCCACTAATATCAGCCCCAAATCTCATTGATATATTTAATAAATTCGGTACAATATCAGGCCTGAAAATAAATCCACATAAATCTAAAGCCCTAAATATTTCACTCATACCCAAATTACAAACACAGCTACAAAACTCCCTCCCATTTACTTGGGCAACAACACATAACCTATTTAGGAGTCTCACTCACAGCTAATCCTGACAACTTAATCTCAGCACACTCATGCATGCTAGCAAATCTTTCCTCTTTACTGAAAAAAATGGTCATCCTTACCGTTGGCTTGGTTGGGTAGAATCTCTGTGGTAAAAATGTCAATATTGCCTAAGATTTTGTACTTATTTAGGGTGCTCCCTAGCTCAATTACCAAAATATCATGATACTAAAGAAACTCCACTTTGGGTAGCAATTGAATCAGTTGAATGTGATCCACTTTCTGTATCAAATTTACTTTGGCTCACACCAACTCAACGTCAACTCAACGTCGTCCATTACTAAGCATAGCTTCTCAATTTGGGATAGACTTAAAACACGCTTTGGTCTCCAATCTCAACATAACCCACTTCTTTCCTTCCTGAATAATCCCTCCTTTTACCCAGCTTGGACCTCTCCTTTCTCCTTCTCCACCTGGCTTAAAGCTGATCTTACACGAGTCCATAATTTTTATGTATCTGACCAAATCACACCCTTTCCTACACTTTGTAATACCCACAACTTACCAC
>CM053027.1:133138019-133255696 GCA_028564925.1 Lithobates sylvaticus
GGCTACGTGGTCAGAGCCCTCTGCTCCTTCTGATGGCCTGGGGTGGTAATGCAGCATACAGCTATATATAGAGGGAGGAGTTTGTAGCCACGGTCTTGGGATTACAAGGACCAGCGCTTTTATATACAAATTAGCATACAAAACAAAGCAGCGAGTGGATGAGCCACCCTCATATATATATATATATATATATATATATATATATATATATATAAATATATATATATATAATATATAATATATATATATATACTTCACAATAGATAGGTGAAAAGAACATGTAAAATACAATGGGTTACAATTAATGCAATAAGGAATTAAAAAGTAATAAAAATGTAGAATAAAAAAAAAAAAATTACAATGGCATTGATAATAACCCCTTTCATAGGTGTCTTGGAGCTTGATAACAAGGATGAGAATGTTATCTAGAGAATGTGTGCTGCTGTGAAAAAAAAGAAACTCGTAAATTATAGTATTAAACGGTTTTGCCATTGGCCAATATTTACAAAGTTAAGGCTTTCTCTTTATTATTTTTAAGAAAAACTTAGATCTGTTGTGGTGTGCCTTTTACCGTCCATTTCAGGCCTATTACTGCAGATGTTGCAGCTAAAACTACCTTTAAATCTTTTTTTTCAGGTTTAGCCACTTACCTACAGGGTACTTTTACCCCCTTCCTGTCCAGGCCAATTTTCAGCACTGTCGCAATTTGAATGACAATTGCGTGGTCATGCAGCACAGTAATCATATGAAATTTGTATTATTTTTATCAAACAAAAAGAGCTTTCTTTTGGTGGTATTTAATCACCACTGGGTTTTTTTAATCTTTGCTAAACAAACTAAAGTCCAAAAATTTAAAAAAAATATGTTTTTCTTAGTTTCTGTTTTGCAAACAGGTAATTTTTCTCCTTTACTGATGTGCGCTGATTGGGGGTGCACGAATGGGCACTACTAGGCAGCACTGATAGGCTGCACTGATGGACACTGATGAGATGGCACCGATGGGCAACACTGGCCACTAATAGGCTGCATTGATGGTCACTAATGAGGCGGCACTGATGATATGCACTATGGGCAATGAAAGGCAGCACTGATGGGCACTGATTGGCAGCATTGATTAGCACTGATTTATAGCACTTATGGGCACTGATTGGCACTGTTTGGGCTGCACTGATGATCAGGACACTGATGATCAGTGCAGATGTCCCCTTTCACACTAGCCAGTTACGTCTCTCTCCTCTCCTTACACTGTGACAATGTGAGAAAATTATTGCCGATAACAGTAAAGCCCCATACACACGCGCGGATTATCCGAGGACCAGGTCCGTCGGACCATGTCCGTCACACTTTGTCTGATGTTGGTTTTGCGTACACACGGTCAGACAAAGTTGTCGGAAAATCCGATCATTCTGAACGTGGTGACGTTTGTTGCCTACGACGGGACTACGTAGAGGCTAGTAGCCAATAGCTTTGGTCTTGTAATGTGATCTGAGCATGCGTAGCACTTTGTCCGGTCGGACAACCGTACACACGATCGGATTTGGTGTGATCGGACCGGGTTGTCGGCAAATCTTTCCAGCAGGAGATAAGACTTTGTCCGTCGGACAATCCGACGTACACTGTCCGATGGTGCCTACACACGGTCTGATTTTTCAACAACATTGTCCGATCGGACAGAATCCATGAAAAAGTCCGACCGTGTGTATGGGGCTTTAGTGTGTTTACATCGTGATCAGCTGTGATTGGATACAGTCGATCACGTGGTAAAGAGCTGCCATCATTGGCTCTTTACCATGATCGGTGATACATTGTGTTCTACAGACATAGCTAACCACCAATCTCTGCATGCCCCCAAGGGTGTGCATGTGCAGCAAGAATAGGAGGACATCATATTCCAGAACTAGAGAGGTCCTGTACGGCTGTCAATTGACTATATGGCAGGCGGGACAGGTTAAATAAAGCAGATTGGGGTGCTGCTGTATTTAGGCCAAGCTAAATGTAAAAGTTAAAAAATCAAGTACACATCCAAAATATATGATGACAGAATATGGTCTTGCTGTTGCTGTCTTTGAAAATAGTACTGCTCTGTAACACCAAATACAATTTAAAGGCATCTCCTAAGCCTGTAAATTAAGGGATTGGTGTTCTTGCCATTTCTCTCCCAAAGTCATATTAAAAGGAGAATTCACTTCTGGCTGAACAGTATTTAAATAAATTTGATTTGCCTTGCGTTAAATATCCCCCATGGCAGTGCCAGGCTCCCCATGCCCTTTTTTGACAATACCTTGCCTATTATCTCTTAAAATGGTCAGAATATAATATAAAATTTCACCCCTATAGACTTCAAATGGGTTTCATTTTAAGTTCAGATTTAGTGGACTTCCCACAGGATTTGGCCAATTCCTCACAAATTGAACCAGCAGAATAATTTATCCCTAATTATTTATTTAATTATGTCCAAAGGGCCCCTGTTTTGTTAATGAGTTTCCTTGTGCTGTGCTGGAATTAAATTTTCACATTATTTCAGAAACTAGCTATCAAACCTTAAACATTAAAATACAGAGAACTGAGAGTAAGTAAACTAACCAAAAAAAGGACTAAAAAAAAAAAAAAGTGGTATTCTAGAAAAGGCACTAGGAAGCAAGTACGATCTGTACCATTGGAGTGTTGAAATATGTATATCTGATGTTTTTGCTAAAGCTGATTTCATGGAACTCTGGATGCGGTTTGCAATAACAAATAGCCCAGGAGACTAAACCCAGTGAACCCAGATTACTGAGTAGAAAAAATGTTTGCTTAGTTAGTCTTGGCAATGTTGCACTCAGTGTGGTGGATGCTTAGTGGCAAACCAAGAGTCTACATGTCTAACTGTATGCATTGCCCTTGTCCATGTATATTTTAAGGAATATGACATAATTTAGCAGATTTACAAAAACCGTGGTTCAACACAATCATTTTTTTCATTGTTCAGTGGATATCATTATTAAGCCCTACTAAAATCTTCTTTTGCAGCTTTTTTACAGGTAAAGACCCAATGTAGTAAGTGATGTGCTTATTTTAATAACCACTTGTGATTAGAGGAAGAACATGTACAAAGTTTCAGAGGGCAATTAAAAGTTCATTAATGCTTCAAGGATTTCTCAACTTGATGAAAAAAAAAAAAATCTGCATAAGCATGTGTCATCCATTTCTCTTTTCTATGAATAAAATGTAGCAAGGCACCAAGGAGCAGATCATACCTGTTCCAGGCATTGAAGGAAAGCAGATGTCTTGCTGCCTGCCATTTTCACTAAGACATCCATATCAATCTGACCTTAGAATTATTCAAATAACTTTTGTTTTTTGTTTCACTGAAACACATATTCATGCAGGCTTGATTCTTGGCAGTGCACAAGTTCAATGTACTTCAAACCGAGAGGACTTTCATTACAGATCAGTCAATACTGATAAGCAAACACGATTCTAGATGAAAGAGATTTTTTTTGCACCACAGTCCCTTGTGACATTACAAAGAGAAGATTGTACTAGACTTTGATTAAGCAATGGTAACCAAGGCTAATGGATCAATAAGGTTGCCCTCAATTGCTATTATGTACTTGTTTTTATACCCCTTTTAATCCCACTATTCCCAAATCTCTCACCAATGTTATATGACACACTACAGACGTGAATGAATCACCTACACCAAATCAATGTTTACATAACCGCCTAACCTTACTCACAAAGTGAACCACATTATTAAGACAATACTTGTAATGGTCATAGTAACAACAGCAGGATGATGATTTTTACCATCTTGAAATGTTCACCCAGTTACAATGTTGAGTAAAAAAAGGAAAGTTGTTGCTCATGCTTAATAGTTTCATCAGTAAATCAACTGAGATATCTGTCTGTTTGTATCATGTCATATGCAACGTTGTAATCATTTTTAGAGCTCTACAGCATACACTAACATTTAGGTTAACTTGAATAGTCATTTTAGGACTTTTTGGATCATTCTGCTTTTAGTCTATTTACTTGAAACCAAATTAACATTTACTTATTTACTTACTACATTTACTAATTATGAAATAAAACATTGTTAAATTATCCTTTTTTATTTTTTTACAACTGTACAAACAATTTCACAGCTCACCTGGATATTTTTTATGTTCCTATATTTTTTTAGAGTAAATTGCTTGTTTCATCTAAGGCAGTGATTTCCAGCCTTTTTTTTTACCCCTTGACAGACCCTTTTTCATAAATTGCACTTTCTTACACACTCCAAACTTTGTTTAATGGACTAAAAGACACTAGCATCATTACTGATCAGTACTGGAATACAGCTGTATTGCTCAGCCCTAATCCCTCTTCAATGTGATTTGCAGCCTGTTCTCCCTTCACACACTCCTCAAAGTGTGTTTGTCCTCCTCTTCCTCCCCTGCATTCTCACTCATTCCTTTGTGTGTGTCTTCTCCTTTTCTGTTCTCTCCTTTTCTCTCCCTCCATCTTCACTTCTATCCACCCTTATCTATTCTTTTATCACTAGACATGGGAACTGTCAAAAAATTTGTTTCGTTTCGTCCCGTTTCGTATATAAAAATATTCGTAATTCGTAATTCGTGTACGAAATTCCGTTCGAATTCGTACGAAATACAAATTTCGTATGAATCGTAATTTTTTTTTCGAATCGTTACGAATCGTTAGTAAAGTTACGAATCGTTACGAATCGTTAACGCGGCTAATGAATTGTCGGTTCTCGTAACACAGAGAACAATTCGAATCCAACTACAAATATCGAATTTCAATTTCAAGTTACGAATCGTTACGAATCGTTACGAATAGTTACGAATCGTTAGTAAATCCAACTACAAATATCGAATTTCAACTAATATGAAAGAAATTATAATAGCGGATATAACGAATGCTTCGAATGAATTCGAGATTCAGTATATCTAATATAGAGAACTGTTCCTGCACAAAGTGTCATTTTTGCAGGAAAAAAAGCTATTTAAAATCACTCGCGGCTAATGAAATGTCGGCTCCGTAACACAGAGAACAGTCATTCATTGAAAAAAAAAAAAAGCGTGGGGGTCCCCCCAAATTCAATAACCAGGCCCTTCAGTCTGGTATGGATATTAAGGGGAACCCCAGCCCAACAAAAAAAAATGGCGTGGGGTCCCCCTCAAAATCCATACCAGACCCTTTATCCGAGCACGCAACCTGGCAGGCCGCAGGAAAAGAGGGAGGGACAAGAGCGGCCCCCCCCTCCCGCCTGAACCGTACCAGGCCTCATGCCTTCAACATTGGGAGGGTGCTTTGGGGGTCTGAGACCCCCAAAGCACCTTGTCCCCATGTTGATGAGGACAAGGGCCTCTTCCCCACAACCCTGGCCGGTGGTTGTGGGGGTCTGCGGGCGGGGGGCTTAGCACAGGAAACATGCCCCCCCTTCTATATATGAAAGAAATTATAATAGCGGATAACGAATGCTTCGAATGATTCGAGATTCAGTATAAAAAAAACTGGCGTGGGGTCCCCCCCAAATATCCATACCAGACCCTTCAGGTCTGGGATGGATTTTAAGGGGAACCCCGGCCAAAAAACAAAAAATAATTGGCGTGGGGTCCCCCTCAAAATCCATACCAGACCCTTTATCCGAGCACGCAACCTGGCAGGCCGCAGGAAAAGAGGGGGGACGAGAGCGCCCCCCCCTCCCGCCTGAACCGTACCAGGCCACATGCCCTCAACATTGGGAGGGTGCTTTGGGGGTCTGAGACCCCCAAAGCACCTTGTCCCCATGTTGATGAGGACAAGGGCCTCATCCCCACAACCCTGGCCATTGGTTGTGGGGGTCTGCGGGCGGGGGGCTTATCGGAATCTGGAAGCCCCCTTTAACAAGGGGACCCCCCGATCCCGCCCCCCCCCCCCGTGTGAAATGGTAAGGGGGTACAAAAGTACCCCTACCATTTCACCAAAAAAAGTGACAAAAATGGTAAAAATGACAGGAGACGGTCTTTGACAATTCCTTTATTAAAATCTTCTTTCTTCTTTCTTCTGGTCTTCCTTTCTTCATCCTTCGGTTTCTTCATCTTCTCCTTCCGGCATCTTCTTCCATCTTCTTCTTCCTCCGATCCGCTTCTTCTTGCTCCGGTCTTCTCGTCCTTCTCGTCCGGCATCTTCTTCCATGGCGTCGGCGTCTCTTCTCGGGCCGCTCCTCGCAATGGGAGGCTCCCGCTGTGTGAGGCTTCGCTCCGGCTGACAGGTCTTTTATAACGGAGGGCACCTGGTGACCCCGCCCCCTCTGACGCACGGGGACGTCCGGGGGAATTCCCTATGGCTTGCCCCATGACGTCAGAGGGGGGCGGGGTCACCAGGTGCCCTCCGTTATAAAAGACCTGTCAGACGGAGCGAAGCCTCACACAGCGGGAGCCTCCCATTGCGAGGAGCGGCCCGAGAAGAGACGCCGACGCCATGGACGAAGATGCCGGACGAGAAGACGAGAAGACCGGAGCAAGAAGAAGCGGATCGGAGGAAGAAGAAGATGGAAGAAGATGCCGGAAGGAGAAGATGAAGAAACCGAAGGATGAAGAAAGGAAGAAGAAGAAAGAAGAAAGAAGATTTTAATAAAGGAATTGTCAAAGACCGTCTCCTGTCATTTTTACCATTTTTGTCACTTTTTTGGTGAAATGGTAGGGGTACTTTTGTACCCCCTTACCATTTCACACAGGGGGGGGGGGGGATCTGGGGGTCCCCTTGTTAAAGGGGGCTTCCAGATTCCGATAAGCCCCCCGCCCGCAGACCCCCACAACCAATGGCCAGGGTTGTGGGGATGAGGCCCTTGTCCTCATCAACATGGGGACAAGGTGCTTTGGGGGGGACTCAGACCCCCAAAGCACCCTCCCAATGTTGAGGGCATGTGGCCTGGTACGGTTCAGGAGGGAGGGGGGGGCGCTCTCGTCCCCCCCTCTTTTCCTGCGGCCTGCCAGGTTGCGTGCTCGGATAAGGGTCTGGTATGGATTTTGAGGGGGACCCACGCCATTTTTTTTTTGGCTGGGGTTCCCCTTAAAATCCATCCCAGACCTCAAGGGTCTGGTATGGATTTTAGGGGGACCCCTACGCCATTTTTTTTTTTTTTTTGGGGGGTTCCCCTTAATATCCATAGCAGACCTGAAGGGCCTGGTTATTGAATTTGGGGGACCCCCACGCTTTTTTTTATCAATGACTTCAATGAATGACTGAATGACAATTCATTTGCCGGCAATAGCCGCGAGTGATTTTAAATAGCTTTTTTTTCCTGCAAAAATGACACTGTGCAGGAACAGTTCTCTATACTAGATATACTGAATCTCGAATTCATTCGAATCATTCGAAGCATTCGTTATATCCGCTATTATAATTTCTTTCATATTAGTTGAAATTAGATATTTGGTAGTTGTTGGATTCGAATTGTTCTCTGTGTTACGGGAACCGGCAATTAGCCGCGAGTGATTTTAAATAGCTTTTTTTTCCTGCAAAAATGACACCTTGTACAGAGACAGTTCTAAGCACGGGAAACATGCCCCCCCCTTCATAGACATGTATATAATATATATATATATAGCTATATATATTATTATATATATATATATATATATATGCCTATGAAGGGGGGGGGGCATGTTTCCCGTGCTTAGAACTGTCTCTGTACAAGGTGTCATTTTTGCAGGAAAAAAAGCTATTTAAAATCACTCGCGGCTAATTGCCGGTTCCCGTAACACAGAGAACAATTCGAATCCAACAACTACCAAATATCTAATTTCAACTAATATGAAAGAAATTATAATAGCGGATATAACGAATGCTTCGAATGATTCGAATGAATTCGAGATTCAGTATATCTAATATAGAGAACTGTTCCTGCACAATGTCATTTTTGCAGGAAAAAAAAAAGCTATTTAAAATCAATCGCGGCTATTGCCGGCAAATGAATTGTCGGATCCGTAACACAGAGAACAGTCATTCATTGAAGTCATTGATAAAAAAAAAGCGTGGGGGGGTCCCCCCAAATTCAATAACCAGGCCCTTCAGGTCTGCTATGGATATTAAGGGGAACCCCAGCCAAAAAAAAAAAAAAAATGGCGTGGGGTCCCCCTAAATATCCATACCAGACCCTTGAGGTCTGGATGGATTTTAAGGGGAACCCCAGCCAAAAAAAAAATGGCGTGGGGTCCCCCTCAAAATCCATACCAGACCCTTATCCGAGCACGCAACCTGGCAGGCCGCAGGAAAAGAGGGGGGGACGAGAGCGCCCCCCCTCCCTCCTGAACCGTACCAGGCCACATGCCCTCAACATTGGGAGGGTGCTTTGGGGTCCCCCCCCAAAGCACCTTGTCCCCATGTTGATGAGGACAAGGGCCTCATCCCCACAACCCTGGCCATTGGTTGTGGGGGTCTGCGGGCGGGGGGCTTATCGGAATCTGGAAGCCCCCTTTAACAAGGGGACCCCCAGATCCCGCCCCCCCCCCCTGTGTGAAATGGTAAGGGGGTACCCCAACCATTTCACCAAAAAATCTTCTTTCTTCTTTCTTCTTTCTTCTGGTCTTCCTTTCTTCTTCCTCCTTCGGTTTCTTCATCTTCTCCTTCCGGCATCTTCCATCTCTTCTTCCTCCGATCCGCTTCTTCTTGCTCCGGTCTTCTCGTCCGGCATCGGCGTCTGTTCTCGGGCCGCTCCTCGCAATGGGAGGCTCCCGCTGTGTGAGGCTTCGCTCCGGCTGACAGGTCTTTTATAACGGAGGGCACCTGGTGACCCCGCCCCCCTCTGACGTCTTGGGGAAAGCCATAGGGAAGTCCCCATGACGTCCCCGTGCGTCAGAGGGGGGCGGGGTTACCAGGTGCCCTCCGTTATAAAAGACCTGTCAGCCGGAGCGAAGCCTCACACAGCGGGAGCCTCCCATTGCGAGGAGCGGCCCGAGAAGAGACGCCGACGCCATGGAAGAAGATGCCGGACGAGAAGGACGAGAAGACCGGAGCAAGAAGAAGCGGATCGAGGAAGAAGAAGATGGAAGAAGATGGAAGAAGATGCCGGAAGGAGAAGATGAAGAAACCGAAGGATGAAGAAAGGAAGACCAGAAGAAAGACGATTTTAATAAAGGAATTGTCAAAGACCGTCTCCTGTCATTTTTACCATTTTTGACACTTTTTTGGTGAAATGGTAGGGGTACTTTTGTACCCCCTTACCATTTCACACAGGGGGGGGGGGGGGGATCTGGGGGTCCCCTTGTTAAAGGGGGCTTCCAGATTCCGATAAGCCCCCCGCCCGCAGACCCCCACAACCACCGGCCAGGGTTGTGGGGATGAGGCCCTTGTCCTCATCAACATGGGGACAAGGTGCTTTGGGGGTCTCAGACCCCCAAAGCACCTCCCAATGTTGAGGGCATGTGGCCTGGTACGGTTCAGGCGGGAGGGGGGGCCGCTCTCGTCCCCCCTCTTTTCCTGCGGCCTGCCAGGTTGCGTGCTCGGATAAAGGGTCTGGTATGGATTTTGAGGGGGACCCCACGCCATTTTTTTTTTTTTTTTGGCCGGGGTTCCCCTTAAAATCCCTCCCAGAACTGAAGGGTCTGGTATGGAAATTTAGGGGGGACCCCACGCCATTTTTTTTTTGCTTGGGCCCCCCTTAATATCCATACCAGACCTGAAGGGCCTGGTTATTGAATTTGGGGGGACCCCTACGCTTTTTTTTTATATCAATGAATGACTGTTCTCTGTGTTACGGAGCCGACAATTCATTTGCCGGCAATAGCCGCGAGTGATTTTAAATAGCTTTTTTTCTGCAAAAATTACACTTTGTCATTCGAATCATTCAAATTCATTCGAATAATTCGTTATATCCGCTATAATAATTTCTTTCATATTAGTTGAAATTCAATATTTGGTAGTCGGATTCGAATAAATTCGGCAACGAAATTCGTTATATCCGCTATAATAATTTCTTTCATATTAGTTGAAATTCGATATTTGGTAGTCGGATTCGAATAAATTCGGCGACGAAATTCGTAAACGGAATTTTGGATTCCGTTCGGAATTCGTATTCTAAAAAATTTGTACTACGGATTCGTAAATTCGTACGAATTTCGAAAAATTTGTACGAATTACGAATTCGTACGAAACTAACATGTGCCCTGCAGCTGGTGTCAGTGCGAGGAAACAATATCCCTGAGCTGATGGTGTCAGACATAAATGAACTGCTCATCTCCTCATAGTAGTAGTACAATCCTCTTGCCTATAAATACATGAAGTGTACACTCATACCAACGTTATCAGATGTAGCCTCATCCCAGCCTTATGGCCCGTACACACGATCCGAATATCGTACAAAAACGGTCGTCCGAGGAAGAATCGTACGATTTTCGGATCGTGTGTACACTACTTTCGACAGCCGATCATGACCGTTCATCCGATATTATTAGATCGGACATGCACGGAAATTTTCCTTGTATGATTCCAGATCGTACGATTTTCGTTTAGTCAGTATAGTTGTCGTCCGAAAATACAATACAAATATATTACAACACATGACATCACTTCCGATTTTTTTTTCTATCATACAAGAATTTTTGTGACTTTATTTAGCTATTCAATTTCTACTTGCGACTATTAACCGAAAATGGTCGTACAATCGGTCGTACGATATTCGGATCGTGTGTACGGGCCATTAGTATCAGTAGCCGCTGGTGGCATATTTTTTGAAGGGGGTGGCAAACAATGCACCCACAGTCACCCCCTGGTCAGTCGCCAGGTCACCTTCTGCCACCCCCCGGTCGATCGGGTCACTGGCCCTGCACTTACCCCTTTTAGGTCACGGTGGCTCCGGGCTTCCCCTGCATCATGCCGTGCGTCTTCTACCTCCTTTCCTCTGTGAGCCGCGCGTCTCCTACCTTCTCCACCTAGGCAGCCAATCGGATCACCTGTCCTTTCGGCCAATCGGGTGACTGGTCTCATGACCCGCTTCCTGATTGGTTGGCTGGGAGGAGAATCAGTTTGACAATAGCAAATATTCATTTGCTATTGTAACACAAGTGGGTGTGCTCAGGGTGCAGTGCTCTGCACCCCGAGCCCACACTTTTTTTTCACGTGCTTAAAAAAAAAATCCATGCGTCCAGTGCCCCGCATGTAGAATAGGGGCCTGGGCACATGGGTGGGGGGGGGGGCAGCGCTCCTGTGCCCCAAAAGAGAAAATTATAACACTATAAGCTAAAAACATTTAAACAGAAGGGGAAATAATACAGAAAGGAGACCTCTGTGCTCTGTAAGAAGACTGCTGTGCTCTTCAAAGACAATATAAAGAATCAACTACTGCAGAGAGGGAACTGCTGTACAGAATTGAGTTTTGCAGAGACAGAACTCTGTTTGGCAAGTTTACCAGACTGATACACAATGGAGTTTTGCCTACACAGCTATTTTGGGATGTGGTTTAGGCAAAAGAGGTCTATAACAAATTGTATCAATACTATGAATGGTATTTGTAGCATAAAAAATATACATATAATAATATAATATTGACCTCCAAAAAACAAGTTAAAGTTTATACTTGGGAGTATCTGTGTTGAATTTAATCAGTTGATGCACTTGCAGTCTTCTAATGAGTAAAGTTGCAATGTCTGCATCCCTTTAGAAGTTATTAAGTCGTAGGGAGCATCTCTCTGAAAAATATAAATTCTATTGCAGAAGATGCCTAAAATTTTACATGCATCTTAGACTACAATGGAAAGGACTCTGGACAGCCGCACTCCGGGAAAAACTTAAAAACCTGTGCTTTTATTCACACAAAAAGATCACATCAAAGCAAAAACAATCTACGGCAATGAGGGAAGGTACAAGAATAGCTGAAGCGTTTCGCACCAAAGTTAGTGCTTATTCATAGCTAGCTATTGCATCTTAGACTCCTGGAGAAATCAGTGAGCCAATCACACAAGCAGGAAATTACATTTCTGTGGAAGTTCTGTACGCCAACTGTGTACCGAACACTTCCAGATAAAAACATTTGGAATGTAAATCTTCCAAAGGCATTTAGATCTGTTGTGTCTACTATTTACAATGCTCAGTGAAAATAAACACCCAATAAAACTCAGCTTGTTTTTTTTAAATGAATCAGATTGGGGTGAGGTTGCTGTATGTATACAGGGAATAATGTAAAAGTAATAAAATGTATTATACATGCTGAGTTGTACTGTTTTCTAGCAACACACATAGCTCACAAGCATTCAATTTGACAAATTACAGTTTTTTTCCCATATTGCCCTGGAAAATGCATAAAAAAATTATATTACCCCATGTTTGTGTTACAATCTCTTGCCTATTGGCCTTAAAAATGGCAAGAATTGATTTTTAAAGGTCCCACTCCCATGAATTTCAGTGGATTTTTGATTAAAGGATAAGATTGCCTTTGGAACATGTTACATGTTCCACCTGTATTTAGGGTAGAGCATGCAGTAGATTCCAGCTCCTGCCTCTCCCTGTGACAAAGGGAAGGGGTCATTCTACCTGCATTTGCTATCAGAATTAAAAAACAATGAAGACGTGCAGGGCTCTGCCCACAGGGCCATATCATTCATTCACAGAGTTCTGTGAATTAATGTACTACATCTACCATGGGCCGATGGCGTGTAGTTCTTAATGAATTATGAGGGTGCTGGTGAGCTCCCATTGATTCTTGCTGCCATTCTGTAACTGCCTGCCCATTTCAGAGGTACAGGCAGACAGTATACTGAGAGTCTGCAGGATCTAGGCCTTGCACCCTCAATCTGTTGATCGTGGGTGCAATGCTTTACAAGCTGCAGAGTAAAAAAAAAAAAAATGATGAAAAGACATGCATTTAATATCATTTTTTTTTAGCCTATCCAAGTTCAAAACCCCTCAATAAAATACAAAAAAACATACGGACTGTTCATTGTCTCAAGAGTGACTGGAAAGTGAATGCCCGGCTGTGCAGGGTGACAAGTGGACCACAATATCCAGCAGCCCATACGGGGGGTACTGCTACACATATATTGGGTAAACACCTTGGAATTAAGAAAACTGTATAGAGGATAACACAGCGTTTTTTTTGGCCTGGGTCACATGCAGATTTAAAGGAATATTATTTAGTAAGTCATGCCAAGAATGTCAATAATCTGCATTCTGTATTTATAGGCCATTATCGCAGCCCACCGGTGCCATGAAGAGACAGAAGGATTTGAGGCAGCTTATAGCCACAAAAGATCTTTTGTTAGTTCTGCAAGTTGTTTGGAACAACCTATCTGCCGTGTTCCTACAAAAACTGTATGCAAGTGTACCAGGAAGAATTGATGCTTTTTTTAAGGGTGGTCACACCAAATATTGATTTGATTATTTGATTTGGATTTTCCTTCTGTTCACTTACTTTCCATTTTATGATAAAAATAAACTATTAACACTTCTATTTCTAAATGTATTCTTAATTTACAGCATTTTTTTTACATCTGCCTAAAACTTTTGGACAGTATTGTATACATGCAATGACCAAAACATCTTTGTAATTTCACTTAACAAGATTTCTTGAAATTATAATGTGCGATCATTACAGTCATTGTTAAATCAAATGACTAACTGTACAATTGTTATTTGCTCTTTACCTTAATATTGGAAAAAGTGTGGCCATTTACTAAATGGTAGATATATATGAAGAAAAAAAAAAAGCATATTTTGTGTCAGGGTATGGCCAATGCAACTAAGGGTATATCGTTTTTCTATAACTTATTCCAGGGCAAACTGTCATTCTCCAAAACAACTCCTATTCTAGCAGGAGTGACTTACAACTGACTTTCACAACTGACCAGTGGTGTAGAACACTCCGTTATTCTTACAGTATATCACACTGTGTAAACCACTGGGAGTTGTCACAGAAAATAGCAACTAGACGGTACCCTACACCCTACCACATAGCCCACTTCGTTCTGACAGGGCCTCCTCTTTGTTGGCATGGCTGTGGCCAAAATTGGCATCTCAATACATATTTTATGGGCATGTAAAAACCTGAGGAGCTTCTGAAGGAGTGTATTCCATCTTCTGATGTCACAGGAATCTTTATTGATCCTAGGCCAGCTCTGCCTATCCTAAATTTGGGGATAGATGACTATCCCCCTAACTTCAGGGAACAGTATCTAGCATATTACTGGCTGCTAGACTAGTTATAATGAGACACTGGAAGAGAGAGATGGTACCAAAGCCCTCCTAAATGTGCATTTACACCACAGAAATTATTAGCTATAAGGCATGACTAACTTAAGTCTTTTGAAAAGGCATGGCATCCATGGTCACAATGGTCTCTAAAAAATGTCTGATGATGGTTTCTGAATAACTGATGATTGTATAACTATTGATCTCAATGCATCCCTTGTACTGCTTTGTGTTGTAATAATGGACACCACTCTGCCCTGCAAGACTAATGAACCTATTGTTCTACTCTTATCTTTCTCCTTTACTGCTTGCAGTAGCAGGATTTGTATTTTCAAAACTTTAATAAAAATCGAATGAAATAATAAAAAAAAAATGTATGACCTGTTTATGCATTGTTGTATAAAAGAATATTTAGAAATATAATATTTATTAAGGGCTAAACCTTGTATAATATTTATTAAACTGTAAAAAAAAAAAATGTATGTATGTATGTTTGTTTATAATACATAAATAAAAATATGAATAATTTTACTTGATTTAAACATTACAATTAGTCATAAAACATATTTTAGAGGCATATAATTTCACATGCACTGTAGCTAAGTCAGAATATGTTGTGTCAGGTGCACAGCACGGGATCATTGGTAGCAATCAGTCCAGGATAAAGATACTGCATGAGGTCATTAGGGTGGGAAAGTGAAGGTAGGTAGATGAACATTGGTCTATAGGTGTCTGGGTTTGGTTAGAGGCAGGTTTGCAGAACATGAGTAAATTATTTGTGTCAAATACACACGCCATTGAAATCAATATTAGCCAAAAGTAAAAAAATGGTAATGGACAATTTTTAGGCCAATAGGCATGGGATTGTCAAACAAATGGCAAGAGGGATGGGCCCCTGGGGGACATATACTGAAGCAAAAAAACTAAAATTATTAAAGATTCCATTTTGGTGGGAGCACCAATTTTAATAATGTTTTAAGAGCAATAATAAAAGTGCAAAATGTCTTTAAAAAGGAGAATGCAGAGGGGTAGCCTTAACCTGCATGTGAAGTGGTACATCTGTGTGATGTATACAAATTACTGCAGCAAATCTGATATTTAAAAATTAAAAAATGTTGCAATTGACAGCTCCTGACCACTTTACTTTTTATTTGTAAGCAAAGTGGCTGGGCATTCCCTTCATCTATACCAGACCTGTATCCTATATGAGGGTGCAATATAAATGTTAATGGGGAACCTCACACAAAAGAATTATTGGGTACCCCCTAAAATTACATACCAGACCATTATCCTTAATATGGGTTTGGTATGGATGTCAAGGGGTATGATATGGATTTAAGGTTGAACCCCAGCAAAAAACAAGAAATCATGGGGTCCCCTCCAAAAATACAGAGCCTTATCCAAGCATCCCATCTGGCTGGCTGCACCTCATACCCCTGAACCATATTAGGCTGCATGCCCTCAACATGAAAAGTAATAGTCTAGAACACCATTAGTACATTCAATTATTAATACTAGTGGACTCAAGCAACAAAAATATGTATAAGTATATATACTGTATATACATAAAGTATACACTGATCAGCCATAACTTTTAGACCACTGACAGGTTAAGTGAATAACATTGATTATCCTATTACAATGGCATCTGAAAGTCAGTGGGGCTATTAGGCAGCAAGTAAACATGTTGTCTATCACGTTGGTTTAGTGAAAGCTGCAGACCTGTCAGGGTGCCTATGCTGACCTGTGTCTACAGCCAAAAATATCTACAATGGGCATGTGAGCATCAGAAGTGGACCACAAGGCAATGGAAGGAGGTTGCCTAGTCTGATAAATCATGTTTTCATTTTCATCAGGTGGATGACTGGTGGTGCATCACTTACATAGGGAGATGGCATCAGGATGCAGTATGGGATGAGGGAGAGCCAGTGAAGGCAGTCTGATGCTTTGGGATGTTCTGCTGGGAAGCCTTGGTCCTGCTATTCATATGGATGTTGCTTTGACACATACCACCTACCTAAACATTGTTGCTGACCAAGTACACCCCTTCATGGAAATGGTATTTCCTGATGTCAGTGGCCTCTTTCAGCAAGATGATGCACACACTGCAAACATGGTTTAGTAATGGTTTGAGGAACACAGCAATAAGTTTGAGATGTTGACTTGGACTTCAAATTCATCAGATCTCAATCCAATCGAGCATCTGTAAGATGTGCTGTAAAAACAAGTCTGATCCATGAGACATACAGGACCTAAAGGTTGTGCTACTGATGGTTGGTGCCAGATTCTACAGCCTACCTTCAGAGGTCTATTGGCTTTGTTGTGGAAATTTTATTATATGGACTCATGTGGACATTTTATTCTAGGATGTGTGTTTTATAGATTGTCATCTATCACCCTGTGTCTGATTTAACCAAGGCAACAAAGATATTTGGGGGGCACACCCTAAAGAATGCATTAAGATGGTGCTGCCATAAGACTATACAACAGAACAAACATATTACAGCGCACACATGCAAAACTGACATTTACCTCCAGCAAGGCTATTTAAAAGCACCTAGACAGACATTTTCAAAAACATTATCAAAAAAATATGGGGATTTGGTCACACCATATTGCTATATGGTGCTTAAGCCCACTTACTGCGACAAAGTACCCCATGAATAGTGGGTCCTACACTATCCATAGATCGGGAGATCCTGCTTCTCTGAACCAAGGGAGATATACTCCTCTATATGGGAGAACATGAGGTCTCCACCCATGATACAGGTGGTCACTAATTGAGGTACTTACTGAGTGGGGTGCTCCACCCAAAAGGATTTGGTCAAAATCCATACAATAGACAAAAAGATATTTGGGGGGCATACCCTAAAGAATGCATTAAGATGGTGCTGCCATAAGACCATACAACAGAACAAACATATTACAGCGCACACATGCAAAACTGACATTTACCTCCAGCAAGGCTATTTAAAAGCACCTAGACAGACATTTTCAAAAAACATTATCAAAAAAATATGGGGATTTGGCCACACCATATTGCTATATAGTGCTTAAGCCCACTTACTGCGACAAAGTTCCCCATGATTAGTGGGTCCTACACTATCCATAGATCGGGAGATCCTGCTTCTCTGAACCAAGGGAGATATACTCCTCTATATTGGAGTAAGTACCTCAATTAGTGACCACCTGTATCATGGGTGGAGACCTCATGTTCTCCCATATAGAGGAGTATATCTCCCTTGGTTCAGAGAAGCAGGATCTCTCGATCTATGGATAGTGTAGGACCCACTAATCATGGGGTACTTTGTTACAGTAAGTGGGCTTAAGCACCATATAGCAATATGGTGTGACCAAATCCCCATATTTTTTTGATAATGTTTTTGAAAATTTGTCTGTCTAGGTGCTTTTAAATAGCCTTGCTGGAGGTGAATGTCAGTTTTGCATGTGTGCGCTGTAATATGTTTGTTCTGATTTAACCAAGGAGCGCTCTAGCAGAGCGCACTTGGGTTGAATCGGGACCAGCGGTAGAACCATCAGGATGAAAACCTTCTCATGGGCTTGGAGACGTGTTCTCGGTGTGTGTGGGCGTTTGCCAGTTTGTAGGTATCAAGCGCAATGCTCTGGGCTTCTTGCCTTCAAATGTCTATGAACATTAGAGAAGCGAAGTCCGCATAATGAGAGAAACATATTATATCTCTGTTGTAGCTACGCTATCCCTTTTGGATACATATATGCTTTTATAAGAGGACATTGATATCTGCCTTGTTGGTATACTTGTACCGTATATTGACAACAGCAGTAGCAATGTCCCCGCAGATCGTCTCAAGCCTGTAAGAACAAGTAGAATGATCTTACTAGATACTGGTTACTCTGAGCAGTATTGCATGCATGTGGCTAGGCGGGGGTCAGTGTCCATGCCTCAAGTGGGTGAGACATGTGCAACCCCCCACTCCTTAACTGTTTTCACTTCCTGTGTTGTCATTTCCTGTGATGTCATTTTGCATGGAGGAAGCGATTGGCTGTTGGGGCCATGACTTCCTGTTTGTCATCCCTTTTGTTGCCCATAAATAAAGGAAGGGCCTTTCCTCTGGAGGACAGAGACGTGGAGACTTCAGCTTGAAGCAGCATCTTTTCTGATTCTATCTGGTGCTACTGAAGTACTTCAATTTCCTTATACCAAAGAGTTTGATACAAATGTGCTTTTAAGCACGAAGGAATTGTTTTGTGCTTTGTGTGCATTTTGACGCTGGAAGTGCACATTTTGGCGTGGTGTGGATTTGTGTACAAAGCCCAAGGAAATTTCCATGAAAATTGGCGAGCCACGTAGGAGCCAATGGTAGTTCCAGCACAGCGATCTGAGAGTAGAGATTGGGTCCCTGGTTTTGGGACAGGAAAAGGCCAACAAAGTTTGGTAAGACAGACTGTATTTTAGTTTTTTAAATTTTTGTTGTCCTAGAACCGGCATCTGGTCTCTCTGCTCAATAATTCCTTTTTGCGTTTTCACTCTTTGTGTACAAGGATGGGGATTAATATTTGTACTGGGAGGGATAGGTGTATTGGCTGGGGATAGAGTCTATATTACTGTCCTCTTTAGACCCCTGGTCAATACAGCCTAGAGGGTCTTTGTACGGGGTTTATGTTAAATGTGAAACTAGCAACGGTATGCATGGAGTGTGCTTGTTGATGTTTTAAATGTGCGGCAGAGATTGAATGACATAACATTGTGTGGCTGAGTTATGTCATAGTGCTGGTCACCGTGTGAAATAACTTTGTACAGTGCATCTAACATTTAGTGTGAGCTTAGTAGTACGGTCTGTTCTGTGTTAAAAAGGTGATTTTGGTTTATAGAGGCGCAATTTTGGTCTTGTTAGCGCTTATACGGGAGAAACTGCATTTGAAGGATTTTTATACTGTTAGCCTGTAAATCATCCCAGAGTGGGAATTGCTCCAATTTCAGGGGTGAGACACCGGGAACTAAAAAATTTTTTTGTTTAATGGTAAACTCACTGGTTTAACTTGTTATTTCACTGTTGGATTTTGAAGACACCATTTTGTTATTGCACATGGTGCAGGCACCATTTTGTTTTCCTTTGTGTGTGAAGCCATGCAGTTTGAGACACCATCTTATTTCTAGGCACCATTTTGTTTTCCTTTTAAGTGAATTCAATATTTTCGGGTTTAGCTATTTTTGTACATTTTAATATACGTTTCAGTAAAACTATTGTGATTTTTTTGTATTGAATTTTGGTTTTAAGTGAAATCTCTACTTTGCACTGAATTTCAATATATAGTAAGACTAACTTTAACGGTGGGTTTTGTACTTTTTAGTGGTGTTTTTTTTTCTTCTTTTTTAATAGTTTGGGCGTTTCTTTGAGTTTCTCCGAGGGCAATTTATACCCCCCCCCCCATTGTTTTGGGTTTTATCGCTTTAGCTGGGTCTTTTATTGTATAGGTTGTGGTAGAAAAGAAAGGCTTTGGTTTTAAAACTCATTTTATATTCACTTTATCGTTTAGAGTTGCTTTTGCGCAGCAAGTAGCCGATTTTTTGTTCACGCCCAGACTGTTAGTTTATTAGGAGTTTTATTGTGTGACTACTGAGACATCGTACAACTTTGTGATTATTTAGAGAAGCCACATTGTTCTGTAGAGAAAGCGGGCATAAGTGTCCTGTGCAGTTTAGTCTGGTGATGCAATGTGTATGGTTATACAGCGGATACGCTTGTGTATGCATACACTGTGAGGTGTAGAGACATAATTCTGTGGTTGTTGACTAATCATTTGGCATAATTAATAGTTGGTTGTTATTATGGGTATTATAGTGTAAAAGAGTGGTACTCTGTAGTTCTGTGCCAAAAGTGTTGGGACAACAAGCCATAGAGTTAAATAACCCCTCGGTTAGGGTTTATAGATGGGGGACTGGACCAGATATAACTCAGGGGATGTACAGCTTGTAGTGGCATGAAAACCATGGTAACTGAGTGCAAGTCTTAAAAAAGTTAATTTGAAATTGCATGCAGTTACTATTGGGGAGACTTAAATATTATTAAACTTTCTCATAACGAATCTGAAAATTCCTTACCAGCTGCACTGTAACTATAGTGGCTGTAGTCCGTCAAATCACCATAGAAGAAGACACCAGGCGGTGCTTTCCTAAATAGGTGCAAGGGTTTCCCTAGATACAGGGGCAAGATCATAAGCCTATTCAAATCGCCATGGGCAATTGGCATGGCGAGGCTTCCCACAGTCAGACGGCTGCACAGTACATGAAGTCTAGTTTTGGGGCAAAGGCCATGAAACCCCTTAATGAATGGCATAGGTGGTCCAAGGATACTACTTGGGGTATCCCTCTGGAGGGGACATTTGATGCCTGGAGGTGGTAGAAATTCATAACTGAGTTTAAACCTAGGCTCTGGGCAGCAAAGACCTTAGATGTAGCTCAGCTGTGGCTTCAGAAGTCTATTATGGTAAACTGGAAGGGTATACAGAAGGCGGTTTCAGTCTGGAAGAACCACATTATGTACACCTGGCCCAAGGGGATAGCAGTGATTGGTGATCCAATGCTGGATGCGGAAGAGGCTCTTTCTAGGCTAACTCTGCTGAGGAAGGCTGGGTCCACCAACACTGGATCTGTTGTACTTTCCTATGATGCTTCTGCCATTACCAATGTAACAAACCAACCCTCTCTATCAGTCTCCCTCTGTCACATCTGGGGCGTTTTCTCCACCGATTGCAGTTAATTATGAATCATTTTCAACTGGTAATCTGCAGATGCTATGTGAGTCTAAGGGAATTGAGACCAGACTAAGGAACCATGAGGATTGCATAGCTGCACTGAGAGCTTTTGATTCAGCCATGCCTTCCATATACCCTTCATTAGTTGGCTTCCAGACAGGTAAACGTTGTGGGTGAGGTAGCACACATTAGCCCACCAATGAAGCCACAGCCTCCAAGGTATACACCTGGCCCCACATATGTCTCTGAACCTGGTACTTACCCAGTCCGGGTGCAACAATACGAGGGTGTTCCCAATACCAACAGTGAAAGGACTTTAGGGGAGAAGGTGGGATGGCATGTCCCTTTTGCTTTCTCAGAAATCAGGACCATACTGGCCAAACTGCCTGATTATAGAATGAATCTGCGAGGGTTTGCGAGAATGTTTGTCTCATGTTTTAGTCTTCTTCTTGTTTGTATGTAGCAATATGTTAGAACCCACCGTGGCGGCCCTCCTACACATCGCGGCTGTTGTATTTTTAAAGGGATGTGAAACTAAGGGGTACAGAGGGTTTGGTTGTTGTCGGTTTTGAGGAATGTCAGTGACAATTTACCAATGTACACACATGGTGTATTGTTTGCCATTTTTTGCAGGTTAAAGATGGAGGATAGAGTAATAACTCTTGTTTCTAAGTATCTTTTTCAGGTCCACTGAGTTTCTGAAAGTGTATTACATAAAAAAACAGGTGTATGTAGATAGCTGTACACATGTATAAATATACACTCCTGAAAGAATGTAAAAGTATAATAGGCTGTTTCATAGTTTCTCCGGTTTGTCCGGTTTGTAATGAGGAAGAAAATGGGGGGGGGGGGGGGGGGGATAATGATAAGAATGACAGTTTCCAAACTAATGATACTAACCTTTCTGATTCTAACCAAGTTTGTGAACTAGTAGGACGACATGCTCCACGACTGCCTTTCTTTGATGGAATTTGAATCAGCAACCAGCAGTCCAGGTGAAGGAGGATCCAATCTCAGATGCTAAGAACCTTTTTGTCAATGGTTCCAGGTATTACACCGCAGATGGTAAGCCACACACAGGTTCAGTGACCACAGTCAGGGAAAAGTGAAAAGGGGGTCATTGAGTTCCCACATGTCTGGGCTATCTCCATAAGAGGTTTGTTCGGAAGTCAACCAAAAACAGGGTTGTACTTTCCTCTGCAGCTGTCGTCTTTACATTCTCAGCTGACGGGGAAGGTGCAGTCACTGCAATCTAAGCTCCAAAAAATCCACCACAGGGTTCATGAGTCCCTTCCAGACCCTGACTCGATAACCAGTTTACATTCTATCAAACCAGGTGACTGGGTTGTTGTAAAGAAAACATCAGAAGACGGGATTAGAGTCGAGATACCTTGGGCCATTCCAGGTTCAGCTGACCACGCTGACCTCTCTAAAGCTTGAAGGATGGGACAACTGGATCCACGCCAGCAACTGCAAGAAGCTGCTCAACTACACCAAAGAATGAGGAGTATCTTTTTTATTTATATCTTTAGTATAGCGTATTTTAATAAGGGTAACGATGAAACGCATCCCAACTTATTGTTTAAAGTGTATTCTTCAACTAGCTAAGAAAGCGAACAGGACCAAATGCTGGGTCTACTCTGAATCTCCACCGAGCTTTAGTACCCCAGCGATGACAGTGGTACATGCTATATATGATGTTCAGATTTGTATGAGGAATTTTGAAAAACTAGTAAAGACTCCAAACAGATGCTTGTCAATAGAACTTAAAGGGATTGTAAACCCTCATGTTTTTTCACCTTAATGCAAGTTCTCTAACATCCACCAGTTCCATGATGTCATCATGGAGGAGTGGGAGAGGAGTGGGAGAGGACTCCAGTGGCAACCTGGCAACCTGTGAAGCTCTGATGAACTCCATGCCCAAGAGGGTTAAGGCAGTGCTGGAAAATAATGGTGGCCACATAAAATATTGACACTTTGGGTCCAATTTGGACATTTTCACTTAGGGGTGTACTCACTTTTGTTGCCAGCAGTTTAGACATTAATGCTGTGTGTTGAGTTATTTTGAGAGGACAGCTAATTTACAGTTATACAAGCTGTACACTCACTACTTTACATTGTGAGATTATATATATATATATATATATATATATATATATATATATATAACATATATATGTGTGTACAAAGTATATCAAAGTGGCCACATCATACAAAATAAATCTGTATCAGAATTGCGTAGAATTGAGACAAGTCAGAAATCCATTAACCACTTCAGCCCCGGACCATTTGGCAGCCAAAGGACCAGAGGTCTTTTTTCAATTTCGCACTGCACTACTTTAACTGGTAATTGCGCGGTCATGCAATTTTGTAACCAAACGAAATTTGCGTCCTTTTCTTCCCACAAATAGAGCTTTCTTTTGATGGTATTTGATTGCCTCTGTGATTTTTATTTTTTGCGATATAAACGGAAAAAGAGCGAAAATTTTGAAAAAAAAAGAGATTTTCTACTTTTTGTTATAAAAAAAATCTAATAAACTCAATTTTAGTCAAACATTTGGGCCAAAATGTATTCAGCCACATGTCTTTAGTAAAAAAAATGCCAATAAGCGTATATTTATTGGTTTGCGCAAAAGTTATAGCGTCTACAAACTAGAGTACATTTTCTGGAATTTACACCGCTTTTAATTTATGACTGCCTATTTCATTTCTTGAGGTGCTAAAATGGCAGAGAAGTACAAAACCCCCCCAAATGACCCCATTTTGGAAAGTAGACACCCCAAGCTATTTGCTGAGAGGCATGTTGAGCCCATTGAATATTTTTTTTTTTAGTCCCAAGTGATTGAATAAAGACAAAAATAAAAAAAGATTTTTTTTTTTTTTTCAAAAAGTTGTCACTAAATGATATATTGCTCACACATGCCATAGTTATATGTGGAATTGCACCCCAAAATACATTTTGCTGCTTCTCCTGAGTATGGGGATACCACATGTGTGGGACTTTTTGGGAGCCTAGCCGCGTACGGGGCCCCGAAACCCAAGCACCGCCTTCAGGATTTCTAAGGGTGCAAATTTTTGATTTCACTCCTCACTACCTATCACAGTTTCGAAGGCCATAAAATGCCAAAATAGCACAAAACCCCCCCAAATGACCCCATTTTGGAAAGTAGACACCCCAAGCTATTTGTTGAGAGGCATGGTGAGTATTTTACAGCTCTCATTTGTTTTTGAAAATGAAGAAAGTAAAGAAAAAAAAATTTTTTTTTTTTTTTCAATTTTCAAAACTTTGTGACAAAAAGCGACATCTGCAAAATACTCACAATACCTCTCAGCAAATAGCTTGGGGTGTCTACTTTCCAAAATGGGGTCATTTTGGGGGGTTTTATGCCATCTGGGCATTCCATGGCCTCCGAAACTGTGATTGGCAGTGAGAAGTGAAATAAAAAAATTACACCCTTAGAAAGCCTGAAGGCGGTGATTGGTTTTTGGGGTTCCGTACGCAGCTAGGCTCCCAAAAAGTCCCACACATGTGGTATCCCCGTACTCAGGAGAAGCAACAGAATGTATTTTGGGGTGTATTTCTACATATGCCCATGACATGTTTGAGCAATATATCATTTAGTGACAACTTTTTGTAAAAAAAATATATATTTTTTTTTTTTTCATTATTCAATCTCTTGGGACAAAAAAAAAAAATATTTAATGGG
Organism: Lithobates sylvaticus; assembly: GCA_028564925.1. Taxonomy (NCBI): domain Eukaryota; kingdom Metazoa; phylum Chordata; class Amphibia; order Anura; family Ranidae; genus Lithobates; species Lithobates sylvaticus. Next base: position 133,162,610 of record CM053027.1, read on the forward strand.
CTCAACATTGCTCTCATCAAATAGCTTGGGGTGTCTACTTTCCAAAATGGGGTCATTTGGGGGGGGTTTGAACTGTCCTGGCATTTTATGCACAACATTTAGAAGCCTATGTCACACGTCACCCACTCTTCTAACCACTTGTAGACAAAGCCCTTTCTGACACTTTTTGTTTACATGAAAACATATTTTTTTTTTGCAAGAAAATTACGTTGAACCCCCAAACACTATATATAATGTTAAAGCAAAGGCCCTACAGATTAAAATGGTGGGTGTTGCATTTTTTTTTTCCACACAGTATTTGCGCAGCGATTTTTCAAACGCATTTTTTGTGGAAAAAATACACTTTTTTTTATTTTAATGCACTAAAACACACTATATTGCTCAAATTTTTGATGAAATAAAAAATATGATCTTAGGCCGAGTACATGGATACCAAACACGACATGCTTTAAAATTGCGCACAAACACGCAGTGGAGATAAACTACATACATTTTTAAAAGCCTTTAAAAGCCTTTACATGATACCACATTAGATTCACGGAGGAGGTCTACTGCTAAAATTACTGCCCTCGATCTGACCTTCGCGGTGATACCTCACATGCATGGTGCAATTGCTGTTTACATATGACGCCAGACCAACGCTTGTGTACGCCTTTGCGCAAGAGAAGGGGGGGCAGGGGTGCTTTTTTTTTTTTTTTTGGTTTTTTTTTTATTTATTTAGCTTTTTTATTTTATTTTTAAACTGTTCCTTCCATTTTTTTTCTTTGTTATGATTTTTATTGTTATCTCAGGGAATGTAAATATCCCCTATGATAGCAATAGGCAGTGACAGGTACTCTTTTTTTGAAAAAATTGGGGTCTATTAGACCCTAGATCTTTCCTCTGCCCTCAAAGCATCTGACCACACCAAGATTGGTGTGATAAAATGCTTTCCCAATTTCCCAATGGCGCGGTTTATATCCGGGAGGGGGGACATTCCCTCCCACTGCTTGTAAAAGCAGTCTAGAGGCTAATTACCCGCTAGAATTGCTTTTACATGAAAGCCGATCACTGGCTGAAAAGAATGATACCAAGATGATACCTAAACCTGCAGGCATCATTCTGGTATAACCATTCAAAGTCCAGCAACATACTGGCCATATATTGTAATCTTTTTTTTTTCATGCAGCCTCTTGGCTGAACGAAAAAAAGAGATTGATTGGTGGGTATGCCCACCATTAGAATACCTCCCTTCATCCACCCACTTCTAATGATGGGCATACATGCACCATTTATATATGCCGATGCATGGGGGCATCCTCCCGCAAAAGTTATGCCGTGTACACACGGTCGGAATTTCGACCGTATGTACGTGGCATTAGGAGCCAATCGCTCCTCCCCCCCCTGCTGCCCCCATGCTTCGGCATATATGCTCTTTTTTTTAACTGTGGTGGTGAAATCACCTCCTACAGTGTTGGAGTCGCGTCTTTATGTATCGTGGGAGCAAACGCTGTTGCTGTCAAGATAAATAAATCCGCGTTGCAACTGAATGGCGCACCTGAAAACAAAAAAATGCTTAACACTAAAACACAGTAAACAAAATTACATACCTGAAAAGCAAGCATGATAAAACATGATAAAACATAATAAAACATTGCAGAATAGAATGGAGTAAAAAAAGAGCAACAATAGAGAGAGAATAGAGTGAGAGAGAGAACAATAAAACGACAACTATTTTATTTTTTTTTTATTTTTTTGAGATTCACAGGTAAAAAAGCTCCTGACTGAAGCGACTGAATCAAAACGCTACCACAAAAAAACTGTTAGCGATCGCAGGGATCAGGCCTGACTCTGCGAACGCTGCAGTTATGTGTGCTTAGTGTTTTGTAAGTGACAGTGATCGATCGATACTGCACTTGGGTGGGCTGGGCTGGGCGGAGGGGGAAAACGCAGGTGCTAGCAGGTATCTGGGCTGATCCCGCTAACAATGCGTTTTTTTTTTTGGAACCCTAAACTGCTGGGACGCTAGTATAGATCTGATCAGATCAGATATTGATCTGTTCAGATACTGTGCCACTAAGGGAGGTGTATGCTTTGTGCGTGGGTGTTTGCGGTACTGGCACTAACCTGGGGCGACGCAGACCTTATTTGACCCTAAAACCTAATTGATATCACCCGCCGGGCGATCAGGGGGTTAAACCGTTATTGGGTAATAAATGGCGGGTGCCCTGACAGTATAAAAAACAAGCTAACTAACCAGCGTCACCCGTAACAGTAATACAAAAAAAAAAAACTGGTTACCTATCGACACTAATGCAGCGATCAGAAAAACGATCGCTTAGTGACACTGGCAAAAGGGGGTGAAAGGGTTAACTAGGGGCAATCAGGGGGTTAAACCTTTATTAGGTAATATATGGGGGTACCTGACGCTATATAAAAACCTGACGGGGAACCTAAATAACGAAATAACTAACTGGCTAACCAGCGTCACCAGTGACAGTTATACAGTGATCACTGGTGAAAGGGTTAACTCTAGGGGCAATCAGGGGGTTAAAACCTTTATTTAGGTTGTAATATGGGGGTACCTGACCTATAAACCTATTTATGAACCTATATAAACATGGCGGTTACCTAAAAAAAAAAAATGGTTACCTAGCGACACTAATGCAGCGATCAGAAAAACGATCGCTTAGTGACACTGGCAAAAGGGGGTGAAAGGGTTAACTAGGGGCAATCAGGGGGTTAAAACCTTTATTAGGTAATATATGGGGGTACCTGACGCTATATAAAAACCTGACGGGGAACCTAAATAACGAAATAACTAACTGGCTAACCAGCGTCACCAGTGACAGTTATACAGTGATCACTGGTGAAAGGGTTAACTCTAGGGGCAATCAAGGGGTTAAAACCTTTATTTAGGTTGTAATATGGGGGTACCTGACCTATAAAACTATTTATGAACCTATATAAACATGGCGGTTACCTAAAAAAAAAAAAAAAAAATGGTTACCTAGCGACAGCAGTGACACTAATACAGCGATCAGAAAAACGATCGCTTAGTGACACTGGCAAAAGGGGGTGAAAGGGTTACCTGGGGGGCAATCAAGGGGTTAAACCTTTATTAGGGGGGGGTAGGGGGCTACCTTGGACCTAAAACTAACTGCCCTGACAGTTATTACAGTCACACTGACACTAAATGCAGTGATCAGTAAAAAAATGATCACTGCAATTAGTGACACTGTGACTGGGGGGGGAGGGGGTGATCTGGGGGGTGATCAGGGGGTGACAGGGGGGTGGAATATGTGCCTAACTGTACTGGTGTCAGTGTAGTGTTGTGCACTAACCTTAACATGTTCGCCGCTCGGCGTCTCCGGTCACATAGACCGGCGCACCGAGCGTGACATCACTTCCGCCTTCCTGTCTATACAATAGACAGGAAGGGGAAGTTTCTCATTGGCCAGGAGCGATCGCGAGGGGGTGGCCAGAAACCACTGGCCGTCCCCTCGTCCCGGATCGCTCCTGAAGCGATCCCGACCGTCCCCGCCGGCGGAGGGGGGTCCGATCGGACCCCCCAACCGCCGGAAGAATGTCACGTACAGGTACGTGATTCTGCCTGTACGTGCCATTCTGCCGACGTATATATACAGGGGGCGGTCGGCAAGTGGTTAAAAAAAATGAAGATAAAAAAGTAAAAGTGACTCAGCGCATAGTATAAATATAACATCAAGTGTCCATAATCAATCCTAAATAGTGGTAAAAAACAAAGTGGAAAAAATATCACCTGAAGAAGTCACGTGTGACGTAACGCGTAGGGAGTGGTCTGGACGGACGCAACCGGAAGTGCAGTGAGAACAGCGTGTAACAGCGCTTTGCTTGATTCCTTGCCTGTTGTTATTATTTTAGATGTAAGGGCGCAATTTTTACTTACAAATAAACACTTTACTTTTAAACTACTACACTATGGAAGTCCTCTTTGCCCTCCTTCCCCCTTATCTCTTTGTTTGATGAGGTTTTAGCGGATTGGACCAACAGATTGGGGCAATACAAGGACACAGTTCAGCGTGTGGAGGAGTTTAATCAGCAGCAAAAGAAAGTGGCTTTTTGCAGTATTCAAAGAAATCTGGAGGTGAGAGTCCTGTGAGCCTATTTGAGGATAGGTGCGGCAGATTTCCATGTACTTTTGTGTTATACAATTAGAGACTAGAAGATAAGCACCGGAGCCCCAGTCTATTTATCTATACCGGCATTCCTGGCACGGATTAATTAGATTATTTGGACACTTTTTTCTTGAACATATTTTTGGTGTTTTTAGTCTTTTGTCTTATTTTTCACTTTAGATATTTTTTCCACTTTGTTTTTTACCACTATTTAGGATTGATTATGGACACTTGATGTTATATTTATACTATGCGCTGAGTCACTTTTACTTTTTTATCTACTTTTTTATCACCACTATGTGATAAATTTTACAGAGACTCAGTGATGAGATATCTACACAACATTTCCTAGTTTCACCCAGCAAAGCAGATTATTTAAATAATTGGGAACCCAGTTGGGAAGAGGTGATACCTGCATTGTTTCAGCACTCACCCATCTGTATTCTGTCTGTGGTACCTGGTGTAAAACTGTGTTACATTTTTTTATTTTCTCTCCCTCTTCATTGTATGCATCTGAATTGTAATCAAAGGCCATTGCAGCAAGCACCATTCATGTCTGTAGAATCTCAGCTTCCCACAAGATGCTCTTTCTATCTTAGACTTACCCTCTATGGTGCACACAGGTTCCATAGAGCCAGTTTCATCTGAATTGGAAAGGCTTTGCTGCAGATCTGTGCCCCTCCATTTGCATTGAAGCTTGACACTTAGAAAAACCTCTACAGCAAGTGGTTTGTTGATCAGACTAGTGTGTGCAGCGTGATCCAGACTGCATCACCTATCAGTGTATATTTTGAATGTCCCTTCCATCCATGTGTATAGTAAATGTTTGGATTCAGGAACTACTTTGCAGCTTATGAAGTACTGTAAGTTGTTGTGTTGCTTTCTATGTGTGAATGCAGTGCTGTTTTTTAGTGAGTACAGCTGACTTACTGTATTTCTTATTGTAGAAAGTAATGTGTGCTTATAGAGGAGCAGTAAGGAGTATGATGTAGGTTCAGACAAGTGTCTTATGCCATGCTGTGTTATCACAACATCTTTTTTTTAGTCGTATAGCCCTCTATGGGGGCAGAGCTATAACAAATGGCTTTCCTCAAACAGGATATTGTGCTAAACCTGTAAGTAAATAAGAGAACCAGAACCTGCACAAAGTGTAATGCTGCGTACACACGATCGGACATTCCGACAACGAAATCCTAGGATTTATTTCCGACGGATGTTGGCTGAAACTTGTCTTGCATACACACGGTCGCACAAATGTTGGTGGAAATTCCAATTTTCAAGAATGCACTGACGTACAACACGTACGACGGCACTATGATGAGGAAGTTCAATAGCCGGTGCGCCATCCTTTGGGCTCCTTCTGCTAATCTCGTGTTTATCTCATGTTAGTAGAAGTTTGGTGAGAGACGATTCACGGTTTTCAGCCTCTTGCTTTTCAGATCATTACTGCTATTCAGTTTGTGCTTGTGGGTTCATATCTGGTTTTCAGTGCATGCAGTCAGTTTGTATCTGGGTTTCAGTGCATATTTTTATATTACGTATTTGATTCTCAGTGCGTTCTTGTCTGCTCGTTTCTAAATTTCAGCTCACTCTTCTCAGGCCTTTCTGATTTTCAGTGCGTTCTGTTAGTTCGTTTTGACCAGCCGACCATTTTGAAGCCATGTTGCAGGTATGTACTCATCGTAGAGTTTGTGCTGTGCAGGGGCTTGGTGTTGGGGTTCTTACTTTGACCCAAGCCCAGTCCATGAACAGAGCGAGGAGGATTTCATGGACCAAGAATTGGTTGCTCCAGCGTGGCGCCCTGCGGCCCCCCCACCCCAAAGCACCTTGTCCCCATGTTGATGAGGACAAGGGCCTCTTCCCGACAACCCTGGCCATTGGTTGTCGGGGTCTTTAATAAGGGGGCCCCCAGATACCGGCCCCCCCACCCTATGTGAATGAGTATGGGGTACAATGTACCCCTACCCATTCACCTGGTGAAAAAAAGTGTAAATAAAAACACAAAACAAGTTTTTAAAATACTTTATTACACAGCTCCGGGGGTCTTCTTCCGTCTTGGGGGTCTTCTCGTCGGACTCCTCCTTCTGCTAGCTCTTTTACTACATGGTGACCCTGCCCCCTATGATGTCACAGTCCCAGCATCCCCCGGGACTGTGACATCATAAGGGGATGGGGTCACTGTGTGACATGAGGCGGTGACCCCGCCCCTTGTCCCTATATAAGTCACAGCACAATGTGTCTCTGCCATTACGGCCAGAGAGAGCGTCATGTCAACATCAAAAGGAAGAAGAAGAGGAAGAGGAGAAGAAGGAGAAGAAGGAGAAGAAGGCGGCGACACAAGACCGGGCGAACGCTAGTAAAAGAGCTATAAGAAGATAGCAGAGGCCCGGCAAGAAGAACCGAAGAACGGGACAAGACCCCGAAGTCGGAAGAAGATCCCCGGATGCCGGCAGCGATGAAGAAGAAAGCCGGGCTCCTCTGCTAGTAAAAGAGCAGCAGAAGATAGCGGAGGAGTCCGGCGAGAAGACCCCCGGAGCTGTGTAATAAAGTATTTTAAAAACTTGTGTTGTGTTTTTTTTTATTTACACTTTTTTTACCAGGTGAATGGGTAGGGGTACATCGTACCCTATACTCATTCACATAGGGTGGGGGGGCAGGTATCTGGGGGCCCCTTATTAAAGGGGGCTCCCGGATTCCGATAAGCCCCCCGCCCGCACACCCCAACAACCAACGGCCAGGGTTGTTGGGAAGAGGCCCTTGTCCTCATCAACATGGGGACAAGGTGCTTTGGGGTGGGGGGCCGCAGGGCGCCCCCCTTCCCCCAAAGCACACACCCCCATGTTGTGGGCAGGCGGCCTGGTACGGCTCAGAAGGGGAGGGCTCGCTCGTCCCCACCCCCTTTCCTGACTGGCCGGGCTGCGTGCTCGGATATGGGTCTGGTATGGATTTTGGGGGGACCCCCACGCCATTTGCGTAGGGGGTTCCCCTTAAAATCCCTACCAGACCTAAGGGCCTGGTATGCCCCTGAAGGCATGCAGGTCTCTTTAGTGAGGCGACATTGTCTCTGATTTCTCTCGCTCGCTACTATAGGAAAATATGAAATTTTCCTATTGCAGCCAGCGCGAGAACCAGCACGTCAGGATCACGCTGGTTAGAAAAGCCTGTCGCCAGGAACCAGCGCTGGAAACACAATATCGGCGGCACCTACTGTATAACATTGTTCAACATATTTCTCAAAATTGTGTGATTGATGAACAATAAACTAAAACTATGTCCCTTTTTCATACACAGGAAATCCTCAGCCAGGAGGAGGCTGTGGAAAGTGGCAGCCAGGAGGTGGCATGGGAAGTTGCAGCCAGGAGGTGGCGGGGAAAAGTGGCAGCCAAGAGGTGGCGGGGGTAAGTGGCAGCCAGGAGGTGGCCGGGCCCAGTAGCCTGACCGAATCTCAGGTCCCTCCCCTCCGCCTTCAACAAAAAAGGCCCAGGAAGGGGAGGAGTGTGGAGGAGCCATCACTTGGGTTAATTCGACAGGATTCTGCGGCCCTCAGAACCCCCCCAATCTTCTTGATGCCTATGCCTGTATGGCTGCCAACAAAATGCAGGAAATGGAGGTGGGCCAACGCCTCTTTTGTGAGGAAGTGATATATATGGCCCTAAATAAGGGGTTGAGGGGCGAACTCACAAACAAAACCCACCTGTGTGAGTTGGACCATCCTCCTCCTCCTCCTCCACCACCTCCTGCCACAACTCCAACACCAGAGCCACAGCCTGGAAGCAAGCGTGGAAGGAAGCATGTAAGGAAGACAAAAGTGATGGCCTGGGTTTGGTCTGGTCTGGCAAAAGACTGGATTGTGCTTCCTATTAAATGGACTCCTCAGGCTCCCAATTTTGCCTGTCAAATAGTTGATGTGTGCCCTGGGGTATAAAGGCTTTGCTAATTTCACCAGTTTATCCAGCGTTGCCTTCCTCTTTATTTTGTTATATCCCCTAATAAATGTATATTTGTTTTATTAAATAATTGGCTATGTGTTATAATTAAAAAAGGACAGTTTGTGAGTAGGCAGGTACATTTCAAAAATACAATGTCAAATTAACAAGGGACACCAACCAATCTCTTTGAGGTTAAAAAATACAAGATAATAATGGTGTTGTGGTAACTTCACACACAAAACGAGAAAAAATATTATGGAGATCACTAGAAAAAAAATGAAAAAAGGACAGTTTGTGAGTAGGCAGGTACATTTCAAAAATACAATGTCAAATTAACAAGGGACACCAACCAATCTCTTTGAGGTTAAAAAATACAAGATAATAATGGTGTTGTGGTAACTTCACACACAAAACGAGAAAAAATATTATGGAGATCACTAGAAAAAAAATGAAAAAAAGGAGATCTTGATTTAAAAAAAAAAAGGAGATCACTATAAAACAAAAATTATAAACATTATTCTGGAGATATGGCAAAAAAAAATAAAAAAGATTATTCATCATGAGATCACAAGAAATAATAAAGAAATTAGTTTGTCAGAACTGTGTGAATATCAGTAGCAAAACAAGTTCATAATTCTAGCATTCTAAAGAAGAAGAGAATGCATTAAAAGATTAAAAAATGTGCAGCGTGATAAATGTGCTATCTCCATTACGAACGCTAGTTTTACCAGACCGAGCGCTTCCGTTTCGTACTTGATTCAGAGCATGCATGGAATTTTGTGCGTCGGAATTGTGTGCACACGCTCAGAATTTACAACAACAGATTTTGTTGTCGGAAAATTTGAGAACTAGAAATTCCGACAAAAAATTTCCGATGGAGCTTACACACGGTCGGAATTTCCGACAACAAGCTCCCATTGAAAATTTGTTGTTGGAATGTACGATCGTGTGTGCACAGAACACACACTAACTGTTGCAGATGGCTATTTCAGAGAACACCAGCAAATATGGGTAGATACAGGCGTATACTGTGCTGGAGGCACAGAACACACACTAACACACACTAACACGCACTAACTAACATCCTGCAGATGCCTGAGTAAATAACACACTGTCCCTGCCTATCTATCTCTCTCTCTGCACGCCGAAACACACTACACAAGGCCCCCGCGCTGGCGGCCTTATATAGTGTGGGGTCGTGTATTAACCCCCTGAGCTATAATTGGCCACAGGCATACTGCCTGTGGCCATTTATGGCTCTCCTCGCTGCCGGCGCTGTGATTGGCCAAGCATGTGGGGTCACAGTGCATGCTTGGCCAATCATCAGCCAGCAATGCACTGCGACTGGTGCAGTGCATTGTGGGCCGTTCGTATCACACAAATTTGATGTGAACGGCCCACAAAGTTCTGGTTTCATCGAACGGACGATGTTCAATTCAAACATGGGTTTGAATCGAACACCGGGCTCATCCCTAGTGTGCACTTAAGAAATGAATATTTTACTATCCTATATCTTAGACATATCCTCTCATTACCACCCAAAGTGGGATCTATATTAGTACCATGACATCAATATAGTTTGTATATGGCTATAAGACTAAGTAAACATATTCTACAAGAAATGAAAACAAACAAAAAATAAAAAAAAAATCAAGGGAAATATACACCTAGCGCTCTAGCAGGTTAAAAACCCGCACTGCTAAAATTGTTGCTCAAGGGACTTTACACCTCATCATTTTTCATACTATGAGTTAGCTGCTCTCATATGAAATCCAGTGGTCAAACACTTGCATTGTGTCCATAATCGTGTGATGTACCCTTTCCATAAGTTTCCATTCTCTGTAAGACCTGTGGCCACGGCACCTCTGGAGTCCTCCAATTCAATTCAATGGCCCACAAGACCACACATAACAGCGTGTGGGTCAGTTTCTGTGCTGGCACCGCTACCTCAGGCAACTGTGCAAACAAAAGGCACATTGGTGCATTCAGCGAGACCAGGGAGCCTGTTATTTGACTGGCCGTAGCGGCTACCCTCTGCCATAGAGGTTGGAGAGCCATATAGCTCCAAAAAGTATGGAGGAGTGTACCGGCAGCCTGACAGCCCCTAAAGCAGGTGTCTGGGACTGTAGGGTAAAACAAATGCACTCTACTAGGGGTCAGATACCACCCAGTATGGAGTTTCATTACCGTCTCTTTAAAGGCCATTGAGCACGTGCATTTGTGCATGTTAAGCAGCATCTCAGACCAGACCTCTGGGGCAAACTCCTGGCCCAGTTCCGTTTCCCACCTGACCATCACCGAGGACTTATCCGTTAGACGCTGTCCATTTAGAAAACTGTAGATCTGCAATATAATACCTTTATCTCTGGCAAACTCGGCACATATAGATTCATAGGAGGTGAATCCAGGACTAGTGTTAAGCCCCTTTAGGGATTCATAAAAATTTCTGATCTGGAGGTATTTAAAGAATTCCGTTCTCAGGGCCTTATATTGTTGCTGGAGGTAGGTGAAAGTACAAAAATGTGAATCTTGTATCAGAGAGGAATATATGAGCAGAGCGTATTGCACCCACCACTGATATTACACTGGCGAATTCCGAGCGGGGGGGAATCTATTATCTCCCAAGAATGATAATATGGGTGGTTTAGGAGAAGAGAGTTTACATTTTTGATGGTACAGGGACCATAGGTGTGACTATGCTATTAAGTGGGCTCAGGTCTCTGGTCCTTATAGTGTTATTCCAAAGCAGTCCCTGTAAATATAATTGATGGACTGATGCCTTTTCAAAGTGGAGCCAGGGAATAAAGGTTGTCGGGGTGTGCCATTGTGCCGTCTGTGCTAGTCTGGTTGCTAAGAAATACATCCAGAGGTCTGGGAGGTCTAAGCCTCCTTGGGTAGAGTGCCTATGAGCAATCAGTTTGCCAAATATGGGTCTCTTGCCTTTCCATATAAATTTGTTAACCTCCCTTTGTATCTGCTCAACGGTCTGGTGGGAAACATATATAGGCAAAGCCCTAAAATAATACAGCAATTTGGGCAATATGGACATCTTAATGGCTGTAACTCTTCCCAACAGGGTAATGGGAAAGTTAGCCCAGAGTCCCAGCCATTGCTTGACTTTTCTAAAAGCTTGTGGGTAATTTGCATTATACATATCCCTCAGTGAAGGAGCCAATCTAACCCCTAAGTATTGTAGGGTATTAACATTTATGGAGAAGCCAAAGGAGTCCCTTATGGTGTCTCTTAATTCTGTTGGTATGTTAATCGAAAGGGCCGAGCACTTATTCAGGTTCACTCCCAGACCTGAGAAGGTGCAGAACTCTCCCAGTATCTCCACCAGATTTGGGAGGGATACCAGTGGGTCCGGTGGGTCATGTAGAAACATGAGTACGTCATCTGCTTACAGGCTCAGCTTAAACTCCTCATCTCCCTTCCTATACCCCCTGATACTCGGGTTAGCCTTGATTGCTCTAGCCAGAGGCTCTATGGCTAAAGCAAAAGCCAGAGGCGACAGGGGACAACCCTGCCTTGCGCCCCTGCCTAATGAAAAGTAATTGGAGGAGCAGCGGGGGAAGCTTGATTCTGGTGTGGGGATTGTGATGCAAGGCCCTGAATCCATGCACAAACTCTCCACTAAACCCAAATTTAGCTAGGACACTGTCCAGATATGGCCATATATTTGGTTATTATTTAATATAGCATGTGCACCTGATACCTGATACCTGATGCATCTGATACCTGATGCACCTAACCTGATGTTATAGAAGTTCATTATCTCATTATTTGGCTATTATAGTGTCACTTGACCTGTGTCACCATTGATTTCAGTTTATTCACTGTTAGTAAATATTCACTTTTTTGGTGTAAGCACCTTGCTTATTTTAGCACAATTTCAGGTGTGTACCTTTATTAATACAGCTACAGATAAACGTTACAGCAAAGTTCAGTTGCATGGGCACCTGAGGATGGAGCTTTAACTACCAGAAGTAGGCATCAGATACATGGCTGCAGCCTATGCTGGTTATTGAGCCATGGACTAAAAATAGCTAAAGGATCCCAGACCAGGAGGAACAGGGCTAACTAAGATAACAGGAGCTGCATATAATCTCTATTGCAATAATGATGTTCACTGACTAATGTACTGGAAACCGCGCTAATTAGTATTCAAAACACATGTGGGTTTCCCCCGCTAGTGTATGCTGTGCTGTGGTGTCCCCACAGACCTTCAATCTCAAATGTGCAGGTGCTAACCTATAGTGTATTAATACCTTGTTCAAATAAGGAAACAAAATACAAAAATGTGTCAGGTGCCTGGTGTTGGTTTTATGCCTTGTTAGGCTATTTAAAGTGCTTAGTGCATGCGGATAACATAGGTTGCTATCCTGTAGTGTTTGGGCTTAATATGTGCTGGTTACAGGGTTTGGTGCTCTTTTTTAAAAAACAGATATGTTCCATCAGAAGCCCATCTTCACTCCCCCAAAAATAATAATACAACGGGGCATCTATAGCAAATATCTATTACATGTGGTCTAGGTTTTCTAATAGCGTAATCAATACCATAGTACCATCAGTTTAACCATATAGAAAACAATTATTCAATTTTCCAATATCATGCAGTATAATATAAACAAACACAAAAAGCAGAGCTAGAAACTATATAAAGAGTCCGTGCCAACACCGCTTGTGCTTGATAAAAGTATATATAACTTGTGCAGATTTCTTGCTTAGTGACCGTCACCACCTATGGAATGGATCACTTACCAGAGCTTGGTAAGTGTAAGGCCTGCGGTTACTTTAGGATAACCAATCCCATCAGTGGCCTCCCTCTTTCTCTCACCTCCTGGTCAGGTATTGTATGGGTGTTTTGCAAACGGACTCCACAGCAGGTGTCCCCAAAAATGAAATAATAGACAGGGGGCTTCCAATAGTGAAGTATGTTGATCAAAGGGTGTTTATTAAAAGAAATAGTTTAAAAAGACTCACATGGTCCAGGTGCCGCAGCTGGCACCAAGCATATCCAGCCTTGTGTTTTAAAATTGCGTCCTGACTTCCCTTCCTGGTCTGAGGTCCCTCTCCCGGAAGTGATGCAAGCGCGTACGATTACCCAGCAGCCTCTACGCGTTTCGCAAAGGTTATTGCGTCATCAGGAAGCTTCTTCTGAGCTTCCTGATGACGCAATAACCTTTGCGAAACGCGTAGAGGCTGCTGGGTAATCGTACGCGCTTGCATCACTTCCGGGAGAGGGACCTCAGACCAGGAAGGGAAGTCAGGACGCAATTTTAAAACACAAGGCTGGATATGCTTGGTGCCAGCTGCGGCACCTGGACCATGTGAGTCTTTTTAAACTATTTCTTTTAATAAACACCCTTTGATCAACATACTTCACTATTGGAAGCCCCCTGTCTATTATTTCATTTTTGGGGACACCTGCTGTGGAGTCCGTTTGCAAAACACCCATACAATACCTGACCAGGAGGTGAGAGAAAGAGGGAGGCCACTGATGGGATTGGTTATCCTAAAGTAACCGCAGGCCTTACACTTACCAAGCTCTGGTAAGTGATCCATTCCATAGGTGGTGACGGTCACTAAGCAAGAAATCTGCACAAGTTATATATATTTTTATCAAGCACAGGCGGTGTTGGCACGGACTCTTTATATCGTTTCTAGCTCTGCTTTTTGTGTTTGTTTATATTATACTGCATGATATTGGAAAATTGAATAATTGTTTTCTATATGGTTAAACTGATGGTACTATGGTATTGATTACGCTATTAGAAAACCTAGACCACATGTAATAGATATTTGCTATAGATGCCCCGTTGTATTATTATTTTTGGGGGAGTGAAGATGGGCTACTGATGGAACATATCTGTTTTTTAAAAAAGAGCACCAAACCCTGTAACCAGCACATATTAAGCCCAAACACTACAGGATAGCAACCTATGTTATCCGCATGCACTAAGCACTTTAAATAGCCCTAACAAGGCATAAAACCAACACCAGGCACCTGACACATTTTTTGTATTTTGTTTCCTTATTTGAACAAGGTATTAATATATTATAGGCTAGCACTTGCACATTTGGGATTGAAGGTCTGTGGGGACACCACAGCACAGCAGACACTAGCGGGGGAAACCCACATGTGTTTTGAATACTAATTAGCGCGGTTTCCACTTCAACCCTTTCTTTATTCTGAATAGCCACCTACGGGTGGTTATATTGCACGGAACTGCAGCTCACTAAAATATTTTACTTTATTTACTCCCAGTTTTATTTTTATTTTTTTGGAACACACTAACCAGCGCCAGTACCACACGTTCTTATTGTCAACCGTGTGACATAAAAAATTGCAAAACCCACTAATTTATTCTCTAGGGCCTCTGATTTAAAGGATATATAATGTTTAGGGGTTCTAACTGATTTTCTAGCAAAAAATACCTATTCTTACATGTAAACAAAAAGTGCCAGAAAAGACCTGGTCTGGAAGTGGTTAACTTCTGAATTCAGAGAGCTGTGTTAAATAGGAATTTGACTATGAGATCAGATTGATTGAAGGGCACTGGGTCCAGGAGGAGGTGTGTATGTCTTTGTGTGTGCGGGTTTGTATATTCTGAGGCTTTTTTTTTTCTTGTTGTGTTTGTTTTAGGTTTAGTTATTATAAACTTTTGGTTAATAGAAGCGAAAATATATAATTTGGTGATTTAGGGTGACAAAATAAATGAATTTTTATTATAATCACTTATGATATTGATGTGTGATATGCACTGTGTCTTTTGGCTAATTATTAAGAAATTGTGTATAATCTTTTCTTTTTTTCTTAGAAAAAATCCAACAAAGATTATAATATAAAAAAAGAATTGTTTTGTTTGTTAATGTATATAATATATATATTTTTTTGCATATCAGGGATTGTACATACAGTATATATTTTATAAGTAGTGGCCTTATATACAATGTTTTATGTTTTTGTTATACTATTTTCTATATTGACATAGGAATGGAAGCCATGGGATTAAAGCGGAGGTCCGCACATACTGCAGCTTCTGACTTTTAATAATCGGGCACTTACCTGTCCTGGAGTCCAGCGATGTTGGCACTGCAGCTGATGTTTCCATCAGCTATCGGGTGCATGCCGCCTCCATTGCGAGTAAGGGAACCCAGCAGTGAAGCCTTACGGCTTCACGCCAGGAACCTTACTGCGCATGCGTGAGGCTCTGCTCCTCTCTCCTACTGGCCCGGTTGCCAGGGAAGGAGGGAGGAGCCCGGGCGGTGATGTCAATAACTGTGGCTGAGGCTCCCGGCATTGGGAACAGGATACCTGTGAAAGACAGGAGGGAGTGCAACGAGAAAAAAATCCACTTTTGGGTGGAACTCAGCTTTAATGATATGGGTTGCACTACTAGGGGTAGAGGCAAAAGGTGTGCAGTCTTAAAAGCCAAGTTCTCTTTTTGTTTCAAAATTCCTGCTCCCTATGTATCAATATACCATTAATGTACCTCTGTTGCAAAAATTTCAAGATTTCTTTAATTGTGAGAAAAAGGGCTTACCTTAGCCATTGCTATATTTCTTATAAAGCTTCATCACTTGCTGGTATGTAGACATCAGACAGAGCAAGTAACACACAGGAAGGAATTCATCAGTTTACCTCATTGCCCGCCTTTTCTAGAGCTTTTTTAAAGGTTGAAATTAGTATTTTTTGCTAGAAAATTTGCTAGAAAATTACTTAAAACCAACAAATATTATATAAGTATATATATATATATATATATATATATATATATATATATATATATATATATATATATATATATATATACACATTATATACAAACACACCACAAAATGTGGTAACGCACCATGCTTCGCTCCAAAAAAAGTTCTAAGGCTCCTCTGGGGCGATTGTTGCGTATAGGGCAGCCCATTTAAGTGAAAACACCCAAAACACCCAAAACAAATGCATGCAGGAATCTGAGTTTTCGCTATGTGGAGATGTGACTGAGGCCAGGCAACTGAGTGTCTCCATCCACTCCCTCCTATGATGGCCATACACTATGCAATCTGATTGTACAATCTCTGTACAATTTCCTTTAGACTTAACAGAACTATGGAATCAGAGGACCAACCTGAACAATCCATTCAATTTGTATCAAATCAGACTGGCCCTTGTACTACACGGCTGATGGGAGATCTAAAGGAGATTGTACAATCAGATTGTATAGCAAGTGGGTGGACGGTAGTATTGTAATGAGGAAAGTGTAGTCCTGAGTGAACACACCCTATCATGCCCTCTTCTGTGATGCCACACAGAAGTAAGGGCTTCTGGGAAATGACCTACAGGAGGTGAGACCATCTACAGAAAGTGATGGAATCTGAAAATCAATTCAAACACTCAAATAAACTGATAATATTTTACACCTCCTGTGGATGAGGTGAGTGAAAAGCACATTGAGATAGCGGAGCAAGAAATGGCATCGGAAAACGCTTCTTTTTGTTATAAAAAGTGAAATTCTGCCGGAAAAGGTGAACTTATCCTTCAAGCAGTCAGTCTGTCTTCCTATATGGAAGAAAGCAAAATAATCAAAAGCACAACCCCATAATGTAGCATTAAAATAGAATAAATTGCAATTTATTGAAAAATAGAAATACACCCACAAAAGTATGCATGTGTAGGGCATGGCATAAATGTGATTTGGGAGCCAGAAAAGTCTGAGGGGCAGCCAGAGAACCACCAGCCTTGGCCACTGGCTGGGGATAAAGCATGCTGAAGATGGCAGAAGCCGCTGTTACTGCACCTGCAATCAGTGTTCAAACCAAGACTGGAATACCCAACATCACTGTAGACACGGGACACATTTCAAAGCCAGTTGGCTTCTTCATCAGTCTGCCTATGCTGGAGGAGGTGGGACTGCAAGATGCAACTCGCAGTGAATGAGACACACAGCGCAACTCACTAACGAGGATGATAAGATGCAGCTGTGGAACCACCGGGAGTGTGTATATATATATATATATATATATATATATATATATATATATATATATACATACACACACACAAACAGTTGTGCTCAAAAGTTTACATGCCCTGGCAGAATTTATAATTTCTTGGCCATTTTTCAGAGAATATGAATGATAACACAAAAACATTTCTTTCACTAATGGTTAGTGTTTGGCTGAAGCCATTTATTATCAATCAACTGTGTTTACTCTTTTTAAATCATGATGGCACCAGAAACTACCCAAATGACACTGATCAAAAGTTTACATACCCTGGTGATTTTGGCCTGATAACATGCACACAAGATGACACAAAGGGGTTTGAATGGCTATTAAGGTAACCATCCTCACCTGTGATCTGTTTGCTTGTAATTAGTGTGTGTGTATAAGGTCAATGCGTTTCTGGACTCCTGACAACATGCGTCTTTCATCCAGTGCTGCACTGACATTTCTGGATTCTGAGTCATGGAGAAAGCAAAAGAATTGTCAAAGGATCTGCGGGAAAAGGTAGTTGAACTGTATAAAGCAGGAAAGGGATATAAAACGATATCCAAGGAATTGAGAACGTCAATCAGCAGTGTTGATCACATAAGTAAACAGGAGTGCCCATCAGTGTGGCTTCATCAGTACCTATCAGTGCCCATCAGTCCAGCCTCATCAGCACACATCAGTGAAGGAGAAAAATGTTATAACAAACTATGAAAAAATGTTTTTTTTTCCAAATTTCCAGTCTTTTTTTTGTTTCTTTAGCAAAAAATGAAAAATCCAGTGGTGATTAAATACCACCAATAGAAACTCTATTTGTGTGAAAAAAAATTAAGAAATTTCATTTCGGTACAGTGTTGCATGACCGCACAGTCATTCAAAGTGCAACAGCGATGAAAGCTGAAAATTGCAAGTGGTTAAAGTGTAGGATAGCCCAGCATAGGCAGGCTGAAGAAGCCAACTGACTTTGAAATGTGATCTGTGGCTACAAGGCATTCATATACATAGACGTTGGGGATTCCAGTCCTGGGTTAATTACCCTCATGAAAGTTTTACTGCAAAAATTGATTCAGGATTTCACAATCCACAGTGGGGAAAGAAGATACAAACATTGGGTTGGTGGAGACCAATATATTCTAGCCTTATTTGACCTACTATTCATTTAGGAGTCATTAGGTGAGCTGCTTTCCAGAGTTGGGTGGAGGCACAGAAAAATCCAAGGAATTCAGGGACTTCATTTACACCTGTTTTTTTTTTCTTTTGGTATAACCCAACTATCTTGGACGTTACAAATTTGTTTTTGTAACATGCACACTTTTCTATGTTGTGATCATTTTTTCTGATATAGCTGCAATACAGTAAGTGTATTTGGTTCTAATAGACTTTAGTTTTAGATACAGCATGGAGTTCACTTTAAGAAATATAACCAACTCTGTCTGACAATTTTCTTTTGTCACATTGTATTTACAGGTCCAATAAAACACAGTCAGAGCTCTTTTTATCTCCTTTGTCTTGGCTTGTTGCTTTGTTTATTTCAGTTTGTTTCCCCTTTCCTAGAGACTTGTTTTTTTTCATACGTCTGACCATGAATTTGTAAATGTTGTTGAAATCACTTGCAATAAACCTCTTTAATGCTGGTGTCTTAAATTAAACTGTGGAATGTTAAAAGCAAACTACATATCACCAAGTCTAATAGGTTTCCCTTTTCTGTTCATTTATTTTTTTATATATCTTTTTAAGATTGCATACTTATCTCTGTCTTATTTTGACAGTTTTTTCTCATTTGTTTAGTACTCAAGTTCCTTCATTTATACTTTTATCTAGTACTGTGGGTTTCTTTTGCAATTTTTACACTTAGACTCTTATATTTTATCTTTTGAAAAAACAAGCATGGCTTAAGCACTGTTGTATTTATTCTTTATTAGATTACAAAATTAATATCAAATAATCTGTTTTAGGAAAGGGAGCAGTTTTACCTGATCATAAAAAAGAAACACAATATGGCCATTGACAAACAGACAAGAAAAATCAGAAAATACCTCAGCCAGATGGATATTAGATTGTCCATCAAGCAAAGCTTTTATTCCTTTAGAAATGACCCTTTACAAATTAACTAGTTCTGCTCTACTGATACCATCTACTGCTCTACTGATACATCCACTTAAGGATGGGCCCGGTGCTCGATGCGAACCCACGTTCGCATCGAGCACCGGGCGTTCGCTCGCTCGGCGAGCCCAGAACTATTTTGGCCGCTCGCATCACGTTCGTGTGTTGCGAGCGGCCCCGCAATGCATTGCGGCCGGCGCGGCCGACGCAGTGCATTGCTGGCTGATGATTGGCCAAGCATGCACTGTGACCCCGCATGCTTGGCCAATCACAGCCCCGGAAACTCGAAGAGCCATAATTGGCTACAGGCAGGACGCCTGTAGCCAATTACAGCTCAGGGGCTGTAGTACACGCCCCCCCCCTATAAAACGCCGCCACGCCGTCTGCGCCGGTCACATGCTGTTCCGGCGCAGATTGAGCAGGCAGATTCTGTGACACTCTGCTGCATTTAGATAGTTAGAGAGATTCACTTACAGAGATTGAGTTAGATAGATTCAGTTACAAAGATTGATTGAGAAAGAGGGGCTTGTAGTGTGCTCGTGGCAGGCAGGCAGAGCTCCTATATTTTGTTACCAGAAGCACCTATAGGACTTGTAGTGTGTTCGTGGCAGGCAGGCAGAGCTCCTATATTTTGTTACCAGAAGCACCTATAGGACTTGTAGTGTGTTCGTGGCAGGCAGGCAGAGCTCCTATATTTTGTTACCAGAAGCACCTATAGGACTTGTAGTGTGTTCGTGGCAGGCAGGCAGAGCTCCTATATTTTGTTACCAGAAGCACCTATAGGACTTGTAGTGTGTTCGTGGCAGGCAGGCAGAGCTCCTATATTTTGTTACCAGAAGCACCTATAGGACTTGTAGTGTGTTCGTGGCAGGCAGGCAGAGCTCCTATATTTTGTTACCAGAAGCACCTATAGGACTTGTAGTGTGTTCGTGGCAGGCAGGCAGAGCTCCTATATTTTGTTACCAGAAGCACCTATAGGACTTGTAGTGTGTTCGTGGCAGGCAGGCAGAGCTCCTTCATTTTGTTCCCAGAGGCACCTATAGGACTTGAAGTGTGTTAGTCCCATTACACACACAGAGCTATATTTTCTTCCCAGAAGCACCTATAGGACTTGAAGTGTGTTAGTCCCATTACACACACAGAGCTATATTTTGTTCCCAGAAGCACCTATAGGACTTGAAGTGTGTTAGTCCCATTACACACACAGAGCTATATTTTCTTCCCAGAAGCACCTATAGGACTTGAAGTGTGTTAGTCCCATTACACACACAGAGCTATATTTTGTTCCCAGAAGCACCTATAGGACTTGAAGTGTGTTAGTCCCATCACACACACAGAGCTATATTTTGTTCCCAGAAGCACCTATAGGACTTGAAGTGTGTTAGTCCCATCACACACACAGAGCTATATTTTGTTCCCAGAAGCACCTATAGGACTTGAAGTGTGTTAGTCCATCACACACACAGAGCTATATTTTGTTCCCAGAAGCACCTATAGGACTTGAAGTGTGTTAGTCCCATTACACACACAGAGCTATATTTTCTTCCCAGAAGCACCTATAGGACTTGTAGTGTGTTCGTGGCAGGCAGGCAGAGCTCCTATATTTTGTTACCAGAAGCACCTATAGGACTTGTAGTGTGTTCGTGGCAGGCAGGCAGAGCTCCTATATTTTGTTACCAGAAGCACCTATAGGACTTGTAGTGTGTTCGTGGCAGGCAGGCAGAGCTCCTTCATTTTGTTCCCAGAGGCACCTATAGGACTTGAAGTGTGTTAGTCCCATTACACACACAGAGCTATATTTTCTTCCCAGAAGCACCTATAGGACTTGAAGTGTGTTAGTCCCATTACACACACAGAGCTATATTTTGTTCCCAGAAGCACCTATAGGACTTGAAGTGTGTTAGTCCCATTACACACACAGAGCTATATTTTCTTCCCAGAAGCACCTATAGGACTTGAAGTGTGTTAGTCCCATCACACACACAGAGCTATATTTTGTTCCCAGAAGCACCTATAGGACTTGAAGTGTGTTAGTCCCATCACACACACAGAGCTATATTTTGTTCCCAGAAGAACCTATAGGACTTGAAGTGTGTTAGTCCCATCACACACACAGAGCTATATTTTGTTCCCAGAAGCACCTATAGGACTTGAAGTGTGTTAGTCCCATTACACACACAGAGCTATATTTTGTTCCCAGAAGCACCTATAGGACTTGAAGTGTGTTAGTCCCATCACACCCACAGAGCTATATTTTGTTCCCAGAAGCACCTATAGGACTTGAAGTGTGTTAGTCCCATCACACACACAGAGCTATATTTTGTTCCCAGAAGAACCTATAGGACTTGAAGTGTGTTAGTCCCATCACACCCACAGAGCTATATTTTGTTCCCAGAAGCACCTATAGGACTTGAAGTGTGTTAGTCCCATCACACACACAGAGCTATATTTTGTTCCCAGAAGCACCTATAGGACTTGAAGTGTGTTAGTCCCATCACACACACAGAGCTATATTTTGTTCCCAGAAGCACCTATAGGACTTGAAGTGTGTTAGTCCCATCACACACACAGAGCTATATTTTCTTCCCAGAAGCACCTATAGGACTTGAAGTGTGTTAGTCCCATCACACAGAGCTCCTCTATTTTCTTTGCAGAAGCACCCACAGGACTTCTAGTGTGTTAGTGGCATCACACAGAGCTCCTATATATTCTTCTCAGCAGCACCCACAGGACTTCTAGTGTGTTAGTGGCATCACACAGAGCTCCTCTATTTTCTTTGCATAAGCACCCACAGGACTTCTAGTGTGTTAGTGGCATCACACAGAGCTCCTCTATTTTCTTTGCAGAAGCACCCACAGGACTTCTAGTGTGTTAGTGGCATCACACAGAGCTCCTCTATTTTCTTTGCAGAAGCACCCATAGGACTTCTAGTGTGTTAGTGGCATCACACAGAGCTCCTATATATTCTTCTCAGCAGCACCCACAGGACTTCTAGTGTGTTAGTGGCATCACACAGAGCTCCTCTATTTTCTTTGCAGAAGCACCCACAGGACTTCTAGTGTGTTAGTGGCATCACACAGAGCTCCTCTATTTTCTTTGCAGAAGCACCCATAGGACTTCTAGTGTGTTAGTGGCATCACACAGAGCTCCTATATATTCTTCTCAGCAGCACCCACAGGACTTCTAGTGTGTTAGTGGCATCACACAGAGCTCCTCTATTTTCTTTGCAGAAGCACCCACAGGACTTCTAGTGTGTTAGTGGCATCACACAGAGCTCCTCTATTTTCTTTGCAGAAGCACCCACAGGACTTCTAGTGTGTTAGTGGCATCACACAGAGCTCCTCTATTTTCTTTGCAGAAGCACCCATAGGACTTCTAGTGTGTTAGTGGCATCACACAGAGCTCCTATATATTCTTCTCAGCAGCACCCACAGGACTTCTAGTGTGTTAGTGGCATCACACAGAGCTCCTCTATTTTCTTTGCAGCAGCACCCACAGGACTTCTAGTGTGTTAGTGGCATCACACATAGCTCCTATATATTCTTCTCAGCAGCACCCACAGGACTTCTAGTGTGTTAGTGGCATCACACAGAGCTCCTCTATTTTCTTTGCAGAAGCACCCACAGGACTTCTAGTGTGTTAGTGGCATCACACAGAGCTCCTCTATTTTCTTTGCAGAAGCACCCATAGGACTTCTAGTGTGTTAGTGGCATCACACAGAGCTCCTCTATTTTCTTTGCAGAAGCACCCACAGGACTTCTAGTGTGTTAGTGGCATCACACAGAGCTCCTCTATTTTCTTTGCATAAGCACCCACAGGACTTCTAGTGTGTTAGTGGCATCACACAGAGCTCCTCTATTTTCTTTGCAGAAGCACCCATAGGACTTCTAGTGTGTTAGTGGCATCACACAGAGCTCCTATATTTTCTTCTCAGCAGCACCCACAGGACTACCGACTACAATGGCTGGAAGACCGCCAAGGGGAGGCAGAGCGTGCAGAGCCAAGAACACAGGGCAGGCAGGCTCTGTTTCTAGTGGACGTGGCCGTGGACGTGGACGTGGTCGTGCATCGTCATCAGCACGTGGCCATGGGACACGCGCGTCTTTGTTTTCGGCAGCTGGACATGTGGAGCCGCATCATGCTGAAGGCTTGGTAGAATGGATGACCAAGCCCTCCTCATCCTCCTCATCCTCTCTCACCCAGGCTCAGGGTACTGACAGAGCATCATCAGCCACCCCTTCCCTAGACCCACCATGTCCTCCTGAGGAGTCCCCCGAACTCTTTGAGCACAGTGTTGGGTACATGCTCCAGGAGGATGCCCAACGATTCGAAGGCTCGGATGACGATACCCAGCTTGAGGAATCTGGCAGTACAGTTCCACCAGCTGCAGCTTACTGCCAGGTTTGCTCTAGTGGTGAAGAGGGAGGGGATGATGAGGTCACTGACTCCACGTGGGTGCCTCAAGGGAGAGAGGATGAGGAGGAGGACGAGGAGGAGGAGGATGCGGCGTCACATGTCCAACGAGGCAGGATGCCCCCTGGAGGCCAGGTAGAGGCCAGCACAGCAACTGTACAACACCGCAGAGCTCCGCCTGTGCAGGGCGCTGCCTCTGCACGTTATCAGAAAAGTTCTTTGGTGTGGGCCTTTTTTGAGACGAGTGCAGCAGATCGCACCACTGCTATTTGCAATATTTGTCTCAAGCGTATCTCGCGTGGCCAAAACATCAGCCGCTTGGGCACGACAAGCATGACCAGACATATGGCGACCTGCCATGCAGCTCGTTGGCAGGCACACATAAAAGACCCACACCAAAGAACTAAGCGGACCTCTCCTTGCTCCTCCTCAGCTGGGATCTCCATCCCCACTACACCTTCAGTCCTCTCTGAAAGCTGCTCTGAGAGGACTGAAGGTGTAGAATTCGGTGTGTCACAACCAAGTACTTGCAGTACACCGACGTCCGAATGCAGCAGGCAAATTTCCCTGCCCCAGCTGCTGGACCGTAGAAAGAAGTACACTCCCAGCCATCCACATGCCCAGCGGTTGAATGCTAGCCTTGCTAAATTGCTAGCACTTCAACTGCTGCCTTTTCAGTTGGTAGACTCGGCCCCCTTCCGTGAGTTTGTTCAATGTGCGGTTCCTCAGTGGCAGGTTCCCAAACGCCACTTTTTCTCGCGGAAGGCGATTCCGTCTCTCTACCGGCATGTGGAGGGCAATGTCCATGCCTCGCTGGACAGGGCGGTCAGCGGTAAGGTGCATATTACCGCTGACTCATGGTCCAGCAGGCATGGACAGGGACGGTACCTTTCTTTCACGGCCCATTGGGTCACTCTATTGGCAGCTGGGAGGGATGCAGGACAAGGTGCAGTAGTGTTGGAGGTTGTTCCGCCACCACGCCTCCAAAACGCGACTACTGCTACTGGTTGTGACACACCTCTCTCCTCCACCCCCTCCTCTTCTTCTTCCTCCAGTGCTCTGTCCTTGGAACCAGCGGTGCTCCGTAGGCGTACAAGGGGCTACGCAAGTACGCAGGCAAAAAGATGCCATGCCGTGCTTGCGCTGGTGTGTTTGGGGGACAGGAGCCACACTGGGCCAGAGGTTCTGGCAGCTCTGCAGGGGCAGGCCGAGAGGTGGTTGACGCCACGTCAGCTTAAGCCAGGAATGGTCGTTTCTGACAATGGCACCAACCTCCTCTCCGCCCTGCGACAGGGGCAGCTCACCCATGTGCCCTGCATGGCTCACGTCCTCAACCTGGTGGTGCAGCGGTTCTTGGGCAGGTTCCCAGGCTTACAGGATGTCCTGAGGCAGGCCAGGAAAGTCTGTGTGCATTTCCGCCGATCTTATAATGCCAGTGCTCGGCTGACTGAGCTGCAAAAGGAGCTGAACCTGCCCAAGAACCGCCTAATATCTGACATGCCCACCAGGTGGAACTCAACGTTGGCCATGCTGCAGCGACTGCACACGCAGCAGAGGGCCATCAATGAGTACCTTTGCGACTACGGCACCAGGACAGGGTCAGGGGAGCTTGGTTTTTTTTCCCCACGTCAGTGGAGCATGATCAGGGATGCATGCACTGTCCTCTCACCATTTGAGGAGGCCACGAGGATGGTGAGCAGTGACAGTGCATGCATCAGTGACACTGTCCCTCTTGTCCACCTGTTGGAGCATACGCTGCGTGGGATAATGGACAGGGCACTTGAGGCAGAACAGAGGCAGGAAGAGGAGGACTTCCTTGCCTCTCAAGGCCCCCTTTATCCGGACAGTGTTCCTTCTGTCCCACCCATCACACAGGAAGAGGATGAGGAGGAGGAGGAGGAGGAGGAGGAGGAGGAGGATTGTGTAAGCATGGAGGTGGAGCCTGGCACTCAGCATCAGCAGCAGCAGTCTTTTAGGGATGATGTACAGTCCCAACAAGCCAGTGGACTTGTACGTGGCTGGGAGGAGGTGGCTGGCGATCATGTCATCCTCAGTGACCCAGAAGACTCCGGACCGAATGCCTCAGCTAACCTACGCTGCATGGCCTCCCTGATCCTGCAAAGCCTGCGGAAGGATCCTCGTGTTCTTCGGATCAAGGAGAGGGACCATTACTGGCTGGCCACTCTCCTTGATCCGCGGTACAAGGGTAAGGTTGCGGACCTTATCTTGCCGTCGCAGAGGGAGCAGAGGATGAGACATCTCAGGGAGGCCTTGCAGAAAGGTCTGTGCAACGCGTTCCCAGAAACTGGGAGGCTACAAACTCCTGGTCCTGGGCGACGAGTTGCTGAGGCTTCGGTCAGTGGCAGAAGGAGCGGTGGGGAAGGTGGACGTCTGACCGATGCGTTCAGACAATTTTTTAGTCCGCAGCCCCAAGGTATGATCGGTTCCAGCAACCATCGCCAGCGTCTGATATACATGGTGCAGGAATACCTTGGGGCAAGGTCAGACTTGGACACCTTTCCCACCGAAAATCCTCTGGCTTACTGGGTCCTGAGGATGGATCACTGGCCAGAGCTTGCACAGTATGCAATTGAGCTACTGGCCTGTCCTGCCTCCAGCGTTCTTTCCGAACGCACATTCAGTGCTGCTGGAGGATTTGTGACTGATCATAGGGTGCGCCTGTCCACCGCCTCGGTTGATCGACTGACATTCATCAAAATGAATCAGTCTTGGATCACCACCAGCTACCAGGCACCTGAGGCGGATATAACCGAATAATTTTTAATGTCACATCCCTTCAAGACTGCCTATGCTGATGCTGAGTGACTGTCCTCTTATGTTCACTGACTATCCTCTTCCTCCTCCTCAATGATCCATGCCACCACACCAGTGCCTAAGGCACAATTTTTCAGCCCCTGTTTAACAGGGGCGTGTACTTACAATTTTTTAAAAAAATGCTTCGCAACACGTGTGACTGCTGTGCTCCAAGTACAGTCTCTGTGAGGGCCGTGTTGCAGTGTTGTGGCACCAGCACCAGTGCCTAAGGCACAATTTTTCAGCCCCTGTTTAACAGGGGCGTGTACTTACAATTTTTTAAAAAAAATGCTTCGCAACACGTGTGACTGCTGTGCTCCAAGTACAGTCTCTGTGAGGGCCGTGTTGCAGTGTTGTGGCACCAGCACCAGTGCCTAAGGCACAATTTTTCAGCCCCTGTTTAACAGGGGCGTGTACTTACAATTTTTAAAAAAAATGCTTCGCAACACGTGTGACTGCTGTGCTCCAAGTACAGTCTCTGTGAGGGCCGTGTTGCAGTGTTGTGGCACCAGCACCAGTGCCTAAGGCACAATTTTTCAGCCCCTGTTTAACAGGGGCGTGTACTTACAATTTTTTAAAAAAATGCTTCGCAACACGTGTGACTGCTGTGCTCCAAGTACAGTCTCTGTGAGGGCCGGGTTGCAGTGTTGTGGCACCAGCACCAGTGCCTAAGGCACAATTTTTCAGCCCCTGTTTAACAGGGGCGTGTACTTACAATTTTTTTAAAAAATGCTTCGCAACACGTGTGACTGCTGTGCTCCAAGTACAGTCTCTGTGAGGGCCGTGTTGCAGTGTTGTGGCACCAGCACCAGTGCCTAAGGCACAATTTTTCAGCCCCTGTTTAACAGGGGCGTGTACTTACAATTTTTTAAAAAAATGCTTCGCAACACGTGTGACTGCTGTGCTCCAAGTACAGTATCTGTGAGGGCCGGGTTGCAGTGTTGTGGCACCAGCACCAGTGCCTAAGGCACAATTTTTCAGCCCCTGTTTAACAGGGGCGGGTAATTACAAATCTTGATCTAATAGTTCACAGCAGGGCCCATTCCTGCGCCCACCAAGAGTAACTATGAGGGCCTGCAGTCTTGTGGCAACACCGTCCACCACCACCGCCAAAGGCCCAATTTTTCTGCCCTGTTCATCAGGTGCTTGCAATTACAAATCTTGATCTAATAACTCACAGCAGGGCCCATTCCTGCGCCCACCAAGAGTAACTGTGAGAGCTTACAGTCTTGTGGCAAAACCGTCCACCACCACCACCACCACCCCCAATTTTTCTGCCCTGTTCAAGAGGTGCATGCAATTACAAATCTTGATCTATTAACTCACAGCAGGGCCCATTCCTGTGCCCACCAGTCTTGTGGCTACACCAACATCTAATAGGGCAAATTTCTGCAGAGTATATACGCCAGGCCCCTACTTTCAAACATCCAACTTACAAACGACTCCTACTTGCAAATGGAAAGAGAAAACAGGAAGTGAGAGGAAATCTACCCCTAGGAAGGGAAATTCTATCCTGTTAGATTTAATTTGGGAAAAAGGTATCTCCTCTCTACTGATACTTTATCACCAATCCTTGTTTCAATTAAAACCCCACTTTTCCAAAAACATTTGTCATTGGGACGGAAAGTGAGGTGACATGTTCTGAACACATGTGCAAAGACAGCAAATGTTACAGGGGTGATAACCCCTCCCTATGTTCTCCAAAAAGCTTAAAAATAGATTTTTTTGGGATGGAGCTACACTTCATAATGTACCTGTTCAGATTCTACTTAAGATCAAACCTAAAGCCGCAAGTGGTTTTAAATGGCTTCTTTTTTTCCTTTACAAATGTCATTTTGTGCAAGGACAGTTCTAAACACGGGAAACACATGCCACTTCACAGGCATACTTTAGACACCCCCCAGGTACCATATTTAAAGGAAAATTTCACTTTTTTTTTTTCACTTTATGCATCATTAAAATGACTGCTCCCGAAAAAACGTTAGTTTTTAAAAGTTCTTTTTGCATTGATATATGTCCCCTACGCGCCCGCGCTATAGCCGAAAGACGGCTGCAGCGCGGACGCTCCCTGCCGGGAGGACGTCCCTGGACGTCCTCCTGTTTACTTCCCTAATGCGCGCTCCCTCCTGTTTACTTCCCTAATGCGCGCTCCTGAGCGCGCATCGGGGAAGTTCTGTGCTGGCCGTGTCCGTAGGACACGGCCGGTCACATCTCGCTGTAAACGGCCAATCACAGCGGCCGTTTACAGCGAGATCGGCGTGTCCAATGAGAGATGATCTCATATGGAAACATATGAGATCATCTGTCAGCGCCGCTCTCTCTCCTCACACTGACAGCGTGTGAGAAGAGAGAGAGATGAACGGCCGAGCGGCCGTAAGTAAAAAAAAAAAAAAAAAATAAAAAAAAATGTGCGATCTGTGCCCGCTGCCTGCTGCCCCCATCTGTCCCCATCTGTACCCCCCTGCCCGCTGCCTGCTGCCCCCATCTGTCCCCCCGCTGCCATCTGTCCCCATCTGTCACCCCGCTGCCATCTGTCCCCATCTGTCCCCCCGCTGCCATCTGTCCCCATCTGTCACCCCGCTGCCATCTGTCCCCATCTGTCACCCCGCTGCCATCTGTCACCCTGCTGCCATCTGCCCCCCCCTGCCTGCTGCCATCTGTCCCCCCCCTGCCCGCTGCCATCTGTCCCCCCCCCCCTGCCCGCTGCCATCTGTCCCCTCCCTGCCTGCCCCCCCCTGCCCCCATCTGTCCCCCCCTGCCATCTGTCCCCCCCCTGCCCGCTGCCATCTGTCCCCCATCTGTCCCCCCCCTGCCATCTGTCCCCCCCCCCCTGCCCGCTGCCATCTGTCCCCCCCTGCCTGCTGCCATCTGTCCCCCCCCTGCCTCTGCCCCCATCTGTCCCCCCCCCCTGCCCGCTGCCATCTGTCCCCCCCTGCCATCTGTCCCCCCCCCCCCGCTGCCATCTGTCCCCCCCCCCGCTGCCATCTGTCCCCCCCCTGCCCGCTGCCATCTGTCCCCCCCCTGCCGCTGCCATCTGTCCCCCCCTGCCCGCTGCCATCTGTCTTCATCTGTCCCCCCCTGCCCGCTGCATCTGTCCTCATCTGTCCTCATCTGTCCCCGCTGCCATCTGTCCTCATCTGTCCCCCCTGCCCGCTGCCATCTGTCCCCAGTGCACCTGTCCCCAGTGCCATGTATAAGTGCCACGTGTCATCAGTGCCACGTATCAGTGCCATCTGTCATCAGTGTCACGTGTCATCAATGCCACGTATCAGTGCCATCTGTCATCAGTGTCACGTGTCATCGGTGCCACGTATCAGTGCCATCTGTCATCAGTGTCACATATTAGTGCCATCTCTCATCAGTGCCACGTATTAGTGCCACATGATATCAGTGCCACATATAAGTGCCATCTGTCACCAGTGCCACATATTAGTGCCATCTGTCAGTGTCACGTGTCATCAGTGCCCCGTACTAGTGCCATCTGTCATCAGTGCCACATCAGTGTCGCGTGTCATCAGTGCCACGTATCAGTGCCATCTGTCATCAGTGCCACGTATCAGTGCCATCTGTCATCAGTGCCACGTCAGTGTCACGTGTCATTGTCCTGGTGCTCCAGGGCCTTCAAAAGTGTACTAGGTAGTCAACAAGTTAGATGTGTAATTTATGCTCCTAGAACACGTGATGGCGCTCCCTGCATGTTCGGCCTCTCTATGTGGCCAGGCTGTGTAAAAGTCCCACACATGTGGTATCGTAATACTCAGGAGGAGTAGCAGAATTTATTTTGGGGTGTCATTTGTGGTATACACATGCCATGTGAGAGAAATAACCTATTACAATGACAATTTTGTGGAAAAAAATAAAAAATAAAAAATAAATTCATTTTGCAAAGAATTGTGGGAAAAAAATGACAACATCAAAAAGCTCACCATGCCTCTTACTAAATACATTGGAATGTCTACTTTCAAAAAAAGGGGTCATTTGGGGGGTATTTGTACTTTCCTGGCTTGTTCGGGTAACAAGAAATGAGATCGGTCACCAGTGCATCAGATGTGATCAATTTTGTATAATTCGCACCACAGTTTGTAGAGTCTGTAACTTTCACAAAGACCAAATAATATCCACTAATTTGGGTTATTTTTACCAAAGATATGTGGCAGTATAAATTGTGGCCAAAATTTATGAAGAAAAATTAATAATTTGCAAAATTTTATCACAGAAACAAAGAAAAATGCTTTTTTTTTCAAAATTTTCGGTCTTTTTTCATTTATAGCGCAAAAAATAAAAAAACCCAGAGGTGATAAAATACCACCAAAAGAAAGCTCTATTTGTGGGAAAAAAAGGACAAAAAATTCATTTGGGTACAGTGTTGCATGACTGAGTAATTGTCATTCAAAGTGTGAGAGCACCGAAAGCTGAAAATTGGTCTGGGCAGGAAGTGTTTAAGTGCCCAGTAAGCAAGTGGTTAAGTGCCCAGTAAGCAAGTGGTTAAAAAAAAAACAACAATAATTGTAGTTTACTCAAAATAGTGTGTCACATCCCATTCAAAGTTCCTCCCATTTGGGATATGGGTATCTAATTTAAATATCCAACATATTCTTCTCCTGCTTAACAGACAGAAATATTCTCCTCCCCTGAGCTGCTGTTCAATCCCTTCTATTATCTGGACTCTGATTCAGACTACATCTGACTTGACTATTTTATTGTAAAGTGGTGTGTTTCTTCATTTTAATTTTGGAAAGATGGTGTCTCATGTGATCACCTTGTTGTCCTCCCAAAGTATTGTTTCCTACATGATGCGCAAGAGATGACATAAACTAGATACTTTGTTTGGCAATTCACCAATTGTTTGATCTCAAACACCCATATGCACATATCACAACTCTATGTGAATTTCCAAAAAAGGAAAAACAACATTTGTATATTCCTATGGTGCTCAACCACTAAACTATGAGATATAGGCACTCCTTATGGATGATAAATTGTACCCTGTTCAAGAAATCACTTTTCACCAGCCAAAATTTCCATTTCAAATTCTTCTAAAGTGGAACACTTTTTTTCTGGCCCTCATAGATTGTTTTGTTGGGATTGTCTTTTAAACATGGGCAGGATTACAGCTGTCTGCGCTGAGAACTACGTTACTCAAAGTGGGTTGTCTATAGGGTATTATCCTAACTTTGCAATCTACATTTGAGCCATTTAAAGTCAAATCCAAATACTTAATAAGGGTCTTTTGTTCCTCAATCCTCACAATAAATTTCAAATTACATGCATTTTCATTCAAATAATCTTAAAGTTTTTTTACACATAGGTCTTGGCTCACAAAAAACCTAATAAATTAGAAATATATACGTTGGGCAGGTAAGGTAGGAATACAGGTGGTCTATCGCATCCCAAATTTAATAAAATAAATATATCAGTGGGCCATAGTGTGCATAAACACTGGCCGGTGCCCCAGAGGGATGCTTGGAGTGGAGATAGACACTTTTAGAAAGTATATGCTTGTAATAAAGTAAATGTTTATTCAAAGAGAAAATGTACATGAATATAAATGCTGGATAAAGTTCAGTATGTTTACATACAAGATTGGGTAGGTTTATACAGTTATTAACATGTCAACAGCAAAAACATACAAAAACGTTGTGACAATAATAAGAACTTGCTTGTATCAAGCAAGTTCTTATTATTGTCACAACGTTTTTGTATGTTTTTGCTGTTGACATGTTAATAACTGTATAAACCTACCCAATCTTGTATGTAAACATACTGAACTTTATCCAGCATTTATATTCATGTACATTTTCTCTTTGAATAAACATTTACTTTATTACAAGCATATACTTTCTAAAAGTGTCTATCTCCACTCCAAGCATCCCTCTGGGGTACCGGCCAGTGTTTATGCACACTATGGCCCACTGATATATTTATTTTAACCTAATAAATTAGTGTAAGATAAAAACCTTATTAGACCCCTAAAGGATTTGGAATCATAGGCCAATGGGTTTTTCATAAGTGGGCACACATTTCGAACCCAAAGAAGCACCACATTTCCAGAGATAGCCATCCCCATTGAATATAAAAACAAAATGTGTAAAAAATAAGGAGACTGCGGCCAAAATAATTATTTTTCAATTCAATAGAATATTCTATATAATATTTCAAATGATACTGTAAAGTCTCCTAACCTAGGGTATTTCAGGTACAAGAATACAGAGATATGATGTTTAATGTGAGACATTTGTCATTCTCCTCCTATGTCCCATTGTCCAGTTTCTGGATCACATATTTAATATCCCATAAATGTGTTGGTAACCTTGTCACTAAGGGCTGAAAAAAATATATACACCAAACCCCAATAAGACTCACAGAGCGATCTAAAACTGGCTACTATGTGTTTACCAGTAATCTTGGTCTCTACCTGTGAACCTTTTGTGTATAATAATTTTTGTATAATCACCCCATAATATTCTGTTTTATTACCACAAGGTGGTCATGTGAAAATCTTGCTCAATAAAATTGTGTTTTATGTCCTTTTTAACCGCTTCAGCCCCAAAAGATTTTACCCCCTTCCTGACCAGAGCACTTTACAATTTGGCACTGCGTTGCTTTAACTGACAATCCACAATTGGATTAGAGGGGCACCTGGAAGTGACATCAGGCCACAAGCTTGATACAAATTTTTTTATCAAATTTTTACCTGTTTGCCATGTGAGTACCTTAAAGCTGTAACCCCAATAAATTACCCAGTGTTTACATACTTCACTATTTGGGTCCCCCTTTCCTTTTTACTTGCATGCTCATGGATTTGGGAGACTGTCCACTGCTACCGAGGTACACAGAGGCAATATAGCACTGTATATGAGGATCGTATATCAGGTTACCAAGGCACATTAGGACACCAACCCCATCGATGTTTCCCTGGACACCATTCTACACGAAGAATACTAGGCGATAGCCACTGCAAGATCCTGGATTCACTCATCATCACTGTTTACATCATGCTGTTACCTTACAGCGGTAAGGTAAGGAGCCATTGCACATTCACATGTTTATACACTGAGGAGGATTCACATCACATATTCACTGAAAGACTGTATCTGCACAGATTGTCACTTGGAGCACAGCACTTTATTTATTGCACTTTATCTATCAAGTTTTTCTGGATACCTATGTGCACTATTGGACTCTATTTCTATACTGTGTCAGCATTAGCACTTTGATCCTATTTTTCTATGCCATTCTTTCAATTTTCTGTGCATGTTGAATTCTATGCGATTGTGTAGCGTTTAGTATGCATTTTTTTATGAAATTTTGCACATGGGATGTACACTTTATTTAGCACTTTATTTATGGTAATGAGCCATCATTCACTAGAGCGCAACACCACATGTTGATTTTTAACTAAATTTGTGTCTTTTTTTTCCCCACAAATAGAGCTTCCTTTTGGTGGTATTTGATCACCTTTGCGGTTTTTATTTATTGAGCTATAAGTGTGACGATTTTGATAATTTTTTTTAAAATTTTTGCTATAATAAATATCCCCAAATTTTTTTTTTTAAATGCATTTCTTCATCACTTTAGGCCAATATATATTCTTCTACATATTTTTGGTAAAAAACAATAAATAAATTGCAATAAGCATATATTGATTGATCTGTGCAAAAGTTATAATGTCTACAAACTATGGGAAATATTAATGCCATTTTTATTTTTAAATATTTTTGTTTGCTAGTAATGGCGGTGATCTGCGCTTTTTAGCGGTATTGCGACAGACAGATCAGACACCTTTGACACATTTTTGGGACTATTGACATTCATACAGCGCTCAGAGCTATAAAAATGAACTGATTACTGTGTAAATGTCACTGGTAGGGAAGGGGTTAACACTAGGGGACAATCAAGGGGTTATCTGTGTTCCTTAGTTAGTGTTTTCTAACTGTATGCTGATGTGACTGGGGAGGAGACATATCACTGTTCCTACTTAGTAGGAACAAACAATATGTCTCCTCTCCCCTGACAGAACAGGGATTTGTGTGTGTACTCTCGTGCTGGCTCTCGTGCCCACGATTGTGGCTAGCAGGCGGGAATCGTGCCCACTGTCCAAGTGCATTGGGTTCCGGCTACGCTGCGGGCGCATGTGCCCCCTGGCAGCTCTTAAAGGGAACAACATACCCATATGGGGTTTCGCCCAGCAGAGCCATTATGCCGACGTATATTGGTTAAACAATTCCATGATATGCTGTTAATTACAATATGTTCAATAACATGTATAAAAGTACCCTTCCCTGGGATTACCCCTAGACCCAATGACCAAGCCGTAGGGACAAATGCATTGGAATGGGGTGGTATCAAAGGCGGTGACCTGAATAAAATGTATTTTAGAACAGTGATATCATTGATGTGTGGCCCTTTGTTTTTGTTTTTAACTAACAAACATTCTCGCAAAAGAAAAAAAATAACACAATTTTCCAGATAACTCTCTGATGGCAATAAAAGACCATATTTTAACTTTTATTTTTAAAGTGAATATCTCATCCATGGCTGTAATGGAAATTTGTAATTTCTGTATATACTGTATTTTCTGGTGTATAAGACTACCTTTTACACCGAAATTACACAGCCAAAAAGCGGGGATATCGCCAGATGGATATCAGTCCGCCGGGCGCTCTGTAAAATTGTAAAATTGTAATATGTATACAGTATGCGCCGCTCAGCCA
Source organism: Lithobates sylvaticus (assembly GCA_028564925.1). Taxonomy (NCBI): domain Eukaryota; kingdom Metazoa; phylum Chordata; class Amphibia; order Anura; family Ranidae; genus Lithobates; species Lithobates sylvaticus. The sequence goes on from CM053027.1 coordinate 133,197,704, forward strand.
ATCGCAGCGGCGATGCACTCTGATGAATACAGAGCCTGCTAAGCCTGCTTGGATTGGGTAACAACCTCTGCCAATCCAAGCAGGCTACATGAGTCAGAGCGGCGCGGGCTGATGTCACAGCCTTTCCCAAACCGAGCAGGCTTTGTATCCATCAACAGATTAGTAAAATACAATGCCTGCCATGATTGGCTCAGCGGTGCACACTGTCTGCACACTGTATTCTGAAGTGTACCTGGCGCTACTGTACTAACACAGCATCATATACTGTGTGTACTTGGTGCTCTACATATTAAAGCGGGGTTTCACCTTAAAAAATTTTTTTTAAAAGTCCGCAGCTAAAAAAAAAGTCGCTGCTGACTTTTAAAAAGTACACTTACCCTCCCAGGGCGCCCACGATGTCGTTCGTGGAGGCCGAGATGTCCCTCGGCTATCCGGATCCAGCGCCGCCATCCTCAGTAAGGGAAACGGCTTCTCGTTTCCTACTGCGCATGCGCGAGTCGGCACGCAGCCTACTGCGCATGCGCGAGTCTTATTTGTGAATGGGGAACGTGGTGTGTTGTGGGACACAGTTCCCACAACACACTGCGCCCCATTCACCTGAAGACGGAAGAAGAGAAGATCACTGCGGCGCTGGAGGAGGCAGATTAGGACGATCTGCCTAGCAACAGCCATTTCTGGTAAGTAAAAAAAATATATATTTTTTTTTTTTTTTTAAATTGTTACTAACTTTTTCTCAAGTTTTCATTTTCAGGGTGTCCCACCACTTTAACAAAGCATCCTGTACTGCACATCCAGCTCCAGATCTCCCCTAAAATACAGGTATGATTTATGGTGCTTTGGAGGAGAGGATTCATTGTTGCTGCCTACCTGCCTACCTTGTGGGATCCCTGGGACTTGTAGTTCACCAGTTTTCTTTTTCTGATGTTAAGTCTGATGTTTTTTTTTTTTTTTGTTTCTGATGTTTTTTTGAAAATGGCGTTGCCTCTGAAGGAGGGTAGTCTTATATGGCGAGTATAGCCCCAAACCTAAGTTTTCACTGGAAAAATAGGGTGTTATCGTATACACCCAGTCGTCTTATACGCCAGCAAATACGGTAATTGTATTCTATTTTGTATGTATTGCACACTGCCCTCACTGTGCACACAGCACTAATATTTTTTTCATTACATGTTTACATTCTTTTGAGTCCTGATTAGAATTAGCCTGCCTATGTAACGCCCCTTGTTACCATAAATGTACAATTGTAATTAGACATGTGCAATTAGTTTATTTTTTTTTAGTTTTTAGTTTTTTATCGTTATTTTCGTTCATTCGTTTTCATACGAATGAACGAACGATTCGCTAAAAATGTTAACGAATAACGAATCGTTCGAATCGAAGGAATCCGAAAACAACGAAAATCCAAAAAAAACTAATTAGAAACAACGAATGTACGAAAGAAGAAAATCCGAAAAACGAAAACAGGAACAACGAAAATCAAGATGAACGAAAAAAAATTCGTACATTCGTGACTTTTTTTTTTTTGTTGAATTGGTAATTTTCCGTGTCCCTTACAATGGTGCTGCTTAACGTGCCTCTAATGGATTGAACGAAAAAATTCGTAAATTCGTAACTTTTTTTTTTTTATGTTCGATCCGTAATTTTCCGTGTCTCTTACAATGGCGTTGCTTAACGTGCTTCGAATGGATTGAACGAAAAAATTCGTACATTCGTAACTTTTTTTTTCGATTCGTAATTTTCCGTGTCTCTTAAAATATAATAATAGCATACACATTACATAACATTATGAATTATGCTCCGATTACGAATGTACGAATGTTACGAATGTTACGAATGTACGAATAAATACGAATGTGTCCGAATTTCGAATAAACGAAAATTAAACTAACGATAATACGAATCAACGAAAAAATAACTCTTATGAAAATACGAATCGTTACGAATACGAACATCGACGACTTACGAATTTACGAATCGTTACGAATACGAACACCGACGACTTACGAATTTACGAATCGTTACGAATCAACGGAAACGAAAAAAACTAAATGAAAATAAACAATTTTTTTTGTTGTGCACATGTCTAATTGTAATATTAATGTGATACCTATGTAATCATGTGTATAAAAACAATTATTGTTATTCAATTGCGTCATAATAAAACAGAACAGTTATTTGGAAAGATGCTGAGTGTATCTTTGGTGTCTGTTCCCTACTGCAGTAGTTATTATTAATTTGGAACCACTAATCAATATGAGGATAGGAGTTGCCTATCTATAAAATGTCCAGGTCAAGTGGCGAGCTTTGCCTAAGAGGGGCTTTACAGGTGACCCTGAGTATCTGAAACGAGGTGCTTGAGATGATCCGGGAATTTCTGATAATCAGCTGGCTGAGATAAGCCTTTTGATTACATTTGAGTTATCAGACTTCCTTGATCAGTAAGGCATTTTTGGGACAAAGGGTACCTATTTTACTCCCCTTAATTGAACTGTATTGATTGGTGGTTATCTGTTATGTTGTCACTGTCTATTGTCCATCGGAGTGTTATAGCTAAGAAAGGGAAGAATGCCTTATCTTGATGCAATTCTTCACTAATGGGGGTTTGGAGCACAGTTCCTAACATGGGTATCCTCTCTTTACCATAACCCGAAAGCATATATATCCTACTCAGGATTTTGCTCCGAGCCCTTCGATATTGAAAGAGGAACTAGGCAGGGATGCCCCTTATCCCCTCTTCTTTTTGGCCTGGCAATAGAACCCCTTGCCCAACTTATAAGATCCAATACAAACATAAAAGGCCTTGCATTGGGTGGACATCAACACAAATTATGTCTATTTGCCGATGATGTCTTGATATTCCTTACATCTCCACTAATATCAGCCCCAAATCTCATTGATATATTTAATAAATTCGGTACAATATCAGGCCTGAAAATAAATCCACATAAATCTAAAGCCCTAAATATTTCACTCATACCCAAATTACAAACACAGCTACAAAACTCCCTCCCATTTACTTGGGCAACAACACATAACCTATTTAGGAGTCTCACTCACAGCTAATCCTGACAACTTAATCTCAGCACACTCACGCATGCTAGCGAATCTTTCCTCTTTACTGAAAAAATGGTCATCCTTACCGTTGGCTTGGTTGGGTAGAATCTCTGTGGTAAAAATGTCAATATTGCCTAAGATTTTGTACTTATTTAGGGTGCTCCCTAGCTCAATTACCAAAATATCATGATACTAAAGAAACTCCACTTTGGGTAGCAATTGAATCAGTTGAATGTGATCCACTTTCTGTATCAAATTTACTTTGGCTCACACCAACTCAACGTCAACTCAACGTCGTCCATTACTAAGCATAGCTTCTCAATTTGGGATAGACTTAAAACACGCTTTGGTCTCCAATCTCAACATAACCCACTTCTTTCCTTCCTGAATAATCCCTCCTTTTACCCAGCTTGGACCTCTCCTTTCTCCTTCTCCACCTGGCTTAAAGCTGATCTTACACGAGTCCATCATTTTTATGTATCTGACCAAATCACACCCTTTCCTACACTTTGTAATACCCACAACTTACAACATAATGAAACTTTTTGATATTTACAAATTAAGAATTTCCTGTCACAATATTCTCCCTCAAATTAGACATCTCCTAATTTTACAATCCTTGAAAGATCTTGTACAACAGACCCCCATAGACGAGGACCCATCTCAGATTTATATGCTCAGCTGCTCTCACATACAACACGAAAAAGGTGAAAAAAAATCCAAACCATCATGGCCCTGTGTGAAAAAGTAATTGCCACACTAAACATAATTTAAACAATAGTCAAGGACCACCCAAGTAAACACAAAATGCAATTTGTAAATGAAGCGTTTGCGATAACGTGCAATCATGGCCCTGTGTGAAAAAGTCCTGGAGGAATTTTGGCCCACTCAACTTTGCAGAATTGTCCTAATTCAGTTAAATTAGAGGGTTTTCGAGCATGAACGGCCTTTTTAAGGTTACCACAACATCTCAATAGGATTCAGGTCAGGACTTTGGCTAGGCCACTCCAAAGTCTTCATTTTGTTTTTCTTCAGCCATTCGGTGGTGGACTTGCTGGTGTGTTTAGGATCATTGTCCTGCTGCAGAACCCAAGTTCGTTTCAGCTTGAGTACACAAACAGATGGTCGGACATTCTCCTTCAGGATCTCTTGGTAACAGCAGAATTCATAGTTCCTTTTATCACGGCAAGTCTTCCAGGTCCTGAAGCAGCAAAACAGCCCCAGACCATCACACTACCACCACCATATTTTACTGTTGGTATAATGTTCTTTTTCTGAAATGCAGTGTTCCTTCTACGCCAGATATACTTGGACACACACCTTCCAAAGAGTTCCACTTTTGTCTCATCGGTCCACAGAATGTTGTCCCAAAAGTCTTGGGGATCATCAAGATGTGTTGTGGAGAAATTGAGAAGAGCTTTGATGTTCTTTTTGCTCAGCAGTGGTTTTCTCCTTGGAACTCTGCCATGCAGGCCATTTTTGCCCAGTCTTTTCCTGATGGTGGAGGCATGAACGCTGACCTTAACTGAGGCAAGTGAGGCCTGCAGTTCCTTGGACGTTGTTGAGGGGTCTTTTGTGACCTCTTGGATGAGTCGTCGCTGCGCTCTTGGGGTAATTTTGGGCGGCCGGCCACTCCTGGGAAGGTTCACCACTGTTCCATGTCTTCGCCATTTGTGGATAATGGCTCTCACTGTGGTTCGCTGGATTCCCAAAGCTTTGGAAATGGCTTTATAACCCTTTCCAGACTGATAGATCTCAATTACTTTCTTTCTCAATTGTTCCTGAATTTCTTTGGGTCTCGGCATGATGTGTAGCTTTTAAGGATCTTCTGGTGGACCTTACTGTGTCAAGCAGCTCCTATTTAAGTGATGCCTTGATTGTGAAAGGTGTGGCAATAATCAGGCCTGGGTGTGGCTAGAGAAATTGAACTCAGGTGTGGACAACCACAGTTATAGTATGTTTTAACAAGGGGGGCAATCACTTTTTCACACAGGGCCATGATGTTTGGATTTTTTTTCACCTTTAATAATAAACACCTTCATTTACAAATTGCATTTTGTGTTTACTTGTGTTGTCCTTGACTATTGTTTAAATTGGTTTGATGTTCCGAAACACTTAAGTGTGACAAACATGCAAAGGAACAGGAAATGAGGAAGGGGGCAAACACTTTTTCACACCACTGTAAATGGGAGAATGAGTTAAATCTCCAACCTGACACATTAGATTGGACTCAATTTTGGCTGGCTACAAAGTCAGCTTCCCCAAACATTGTAGCCCTTGAAACCAACTACAAGGTTCTTACTAGGTGGTATCTAGTCCCTGCAAGAATATCCAAATTTCTTCACCAATATCCCTCTCAATGCTTTGAGGCTGTTGTGACCCTGGTACCCATATTCATATTTGATGGACCTGTCCCATTGTTCAAACCTTTTGGTCAAAAATATTTAATATACTTTCTACGATGTTTGCAATAAACATATTACCTGATCCACTGGTGGCTCTTTTAACCACCTCACTACAGTGCATTTTCACCCCCTTCCTGACCAAGCCATTTTTCAGCTTGCAGCGCTGACGCACTTTGAATGACAATTGCGCGGTCATACGACACTGTACCCAAATGAAATTGTTATAATTTTTTCCCCACAAATAGAGCTTTCTTTTGGTGGTATTTGATCACCTCTGCGTTTTATATTTTTTGCGCAATAAACAAAATAAGAGCGACAAATTTAAAAAAAAAACAATATTTTTTACTTTTTGCTATACTAAATATCCCCAAAAAATATATAAAAAAACATTTTTTTTCCTCAGTTTAGGCCGATACGTATTCTTCTACATATTTGTGGTAAAAAAAAAATCGCAATTAGCGATCATTGATTAGTTTGCGCAAAAGTTATAGCGTTTACAAAATAGGGGATAATTTTATAGCATTTTTATTAATATTTTTTTTTTTACTAGTAATGGCGGTGATCAGCGATTTTTATTGTGACTGCGACATTATGGCGGACACATCGGACATTTTTGACACATTTTTGGCACCATTGTCATTTATACAGCAATCAATGCTATTTAAATGAATTGATTCCTGTATAAATTACACTGGCAGTGAAGGGGTTAACCACTAGGGGGGGGGAGGGGATAATTATGTTCCCTAAGAGTGATTCTTACTGTGGGGGGAGGGGACTCACAAGGGGAGGAGACCGATCGGTGTTTCTCTGTACAGAGAACACACCATCGGCTCCTCTCCTCTGACAGGACCGTTGATCTGTGTGTTTACACACACAGATCCACAGTCCCGCTGTGCTACAGGGCAATCGCGGGTGCCCAGCGGACATCGCGGCCGCTGGGCACGCGCATCGGGTGCCCAGTGACACGGCGAGAGCTCCCTGGAGTGCACAGAAGGGGAGGACGTCATATGACGCCCTCCCACCACGAGAGCTGCGCCGCCTGGCCGTCATTTGACAGCCGGCGGTCGCAAGGCGGTTAAACAGCAAACCATCTAATCTAACACATCGTCAATTCAAGCTTTACCTATATGTTACAATGGCTGCTAAACATTCCATAGCGAAGGCTTGGAAATCAAATACACTTTGTATTGTGTCAGTTAAACAGCGTGTAACACAAGCTATGATTCATGCCAAAATGGAAGCGACCTTACTTGATAACATTGCTATATTTGAAAAAATCTGGTCCGCCTGGATTAAAAACGATCTACCGCCAGGACTTAATAATTCACTCCTCTTACTTTAAAATCGCTTGATATTCACCCCAATACTGCTATATGCTCCTTCACATTGTTGATTCATTGATTCTTTTGATGATCCTTCCCCTCTCCCCCTATCTTACATTACTTTAAACTATTTATTTCCAACTTATATTATTCAACCATATAGTAGATTATAGATCTATATTTATTACCATAAGTAAAGTTACATAAGAAATACTTGGGATGTCCGGGATCATTGTCCATCCACATGGGACAAACCGGGCCAAATAGCTGGAACCTGGCTCCGTTTAGATATGACGATCCCTAGATAGATGATCTGCCATAAATAGTCAATACTTTGCTTAATAAATCTTTATAAACGTTGTACTATTATTCTTCTGGCTTAATCTCAACCTCTCCAAGTATTGTACTAACAATAATAATTATAATTTGATAAATGTAGAAAAGTTTACACATAGTTACATAGTTAGCTAGGCTGAAAAAAGACAAAGTCCATCCAGTTCAACCATAAAAAAAAAAAAAAACATACTCATATAACTTATCTTTGAGACATAAATTATAATTTTTACTCTTATATGTTTATTTGAGGAGTTTCTCTACTCATATTATATATCATATTTTATTGCAAAATATGTACTAATAACGTGTAATGTATTATCTTCAATAAAATGTTTAAAAGAGAAAGGGAAGAATAGTGCTGTTCACAGGTATATGTAGAGTACATCTGCTAGAGAAGTAGTTTAGAGTTTAGAGGCAAGAGGGTATAGGCACACGTAGAGAAAACTGGCCAGTCATTATGGGCATTAAATTAAGTAAGGGAATGAAGGGTAAGAGACCCTCAAAAATGCCCAGCGCAAGAGGAGCGCTATATATGAACTGAAGGTGCGGTTCCGCCTATACTGAGTCCCTAGATTAACCGATTCCCGACCGCCTCACGCAGATATACTGCGGCAAAATGGCACGGGCAGGTAAAATCACGTACCTGTACATGGCCCTTTAATTGCCTGCCCGTGGGTCGCGCGCGTGCCGCCAGCGGCACGCTCGCGACCCGGTCGGAGCTCCGTGACCCCGGCCGCGGGACCAGCAGACCCGATCGCTGCTGGTGTCCCACGATCGGGTCACGGAGCTGAAGAACGGGGAGAGGTATGTGTAAACAAACCTCTCCCCGCGCTTCCTACTCTGCCTGTCATTGATTGGCTGTTCCCGGTCATCGGGAAAGCCGATCAATGACGCCAGCCCCGCCCCCTAATGTAAAAAAAAACACACACGTCACAGCCCATAACCCCTCCCCTCCCCCTAGTGGTTAACTCTTTCACTACAACTGTCATTTATACAGGAATCAATGCATTTAACCACTTGCCTACCAGGTACGAACACCCCCTTCCTGACCAAGCCATTTTTCAGCTTTCAGCGCTGTCGCATTTCGAATGACAATTGCGCGGTCATGCAAGGATGTACCCAAATACATTTTTTATAATTTTTTCCCCACAAATAGAGCTTTCTTTTGGTGGTATTTGATCACCTCTGCGGTTTTTATTTCTTGCGCTATAAACAAATTAAGAGGGACAAGTTTGAAAAAACGCAATATTTTTTAAATTTTATTATAATATCCAATTTTTTTATTTTTTTAACAAATTTTTTACTCAGATTAGACCGATACGTATTCTTCTACATATTTTTGGTAAAAAAAAATCGCAATAAGCGTCTATTGCTTGGTTTTCACAAAAGTTATAGTCTACAAAATAGGGGATAGTTTTATAGCCAATCAATAATCGCTAATTGCGATTTGTTTTTACCAAAAATATGTAGAAGAATACGTATCGGCCTAAACTCAGGAAAAAAAATGTTTTTTTATATATTTTTTGGGGATATTTATTATAGCAAAAAGCAAAAAATATTGCATTGTTTTCAAAATTGTCGCTCTATTTTTGTTTATAGCGCAAAAAATTAAAACCGCAGGGGCGATCAAATACCACCAAAAGAAAGCTCTATTTGTGGGAAAAAAAGGACGCCAATTTTGTTTTGGAGCCACGTCGCACGACCACGCAATTGTCAGTTAAAGCGACGCAGTGCCGAATCGCAAAAAGGGGCCTGGTCCTTTGGCTGCCAATTGGTCCGGGGCTGAAGTGGTTAATGGTTAAAGTGGACAGGGATCCACAATGGGTAACTGGGTTACCACCAAAGTCCACAGGGACTAATAATCATGCAGAGTAAACAGCTAGAGAAACAGCTATCTATGTCAGCCGGATGGATGAAGGCATTAACACTAGACAGAAAGGGACGTTTTGATGTTAAGTTGTGGGATGAATTTGGGATCAGGCACTACAACTAGTAAAGTCAAGAAACAGAGAAATGAGAGTTAAAACAGAATACTATATGTTGTCAGAGAGGGAAGATGGGATGAGCACTATAGCTGCCCGTCTGATCATAGAAGGTACAGTATGTGAAGTATGGTATTACAATACTTTGGATGTAAAGGATATCAGAACAAAATAAAGAAAAGCAGAAGTTAAGCAGGAAATATTAAAGAGTTAAAAGAAAGTGAGAGAATGATATGCATGTGTTGTGTACAAATGGGAAAAATGTAAGCGATTTTAGAGAGATATTTGTGTATGTGTGTGAATGCTGGAACCTTTAGTTCTATCTCTTGTGTGTGGCATGTATGCAGATGTGACCCCCCTCTCTCCTGTGGCAGGGATGAGAGGTCAGTGATATGCTGGAAGGACACTATGCCAATTTCAGTTTTTTAGGCAAAACATTTAAAACAAAATGTGCCGGGATAACGAATCTAATGATAAACAATGTGATCACAATTATTTTTTAATCTTTTTTCCAAACATGGTAAAATGAAGGTTACATTTAACCATGTATTACACAAATTGAATATCCTTTGATAGTGGAAACAGTGCATTTAAAAAATGGAAATTAAGTAAAATTAAGTAATAATGAGTATTAATTTCTAATATGAATTTAACAATTTTATTAATAATATAGATATATTGAAACTGGTTTAGAAAATCTTTGGTTGGAAATGAAATCCAGGTTAATGGGGAAATTTGTAAAAATGTGTTTAGATTAAGATAACAATTTTGTAATTTTACATTTATTGAGTGGAAAGAAAAAAAGATTAAGATGTGGTTGTTAATTGGAATACAGCTGCCATAATGGATGGATGGAATATATAAGAAGTTTTTCTACAAAAATGAAATCTAAAGTTCTGATAATAACTTGATGTGCGGTCCATGATGCGAGAGTAATAATAAATAGACATGTGCACAACAAAAAAATTTGTTTATTTTCGTTTCGTTTTTTTCGTTTCCGTTGATTCGTAACGATTCGTAAATTCGTAAGTCGTCGGTGTTCGTATTCGTATAGATTCGTAAATTCGTAAGTCGTCGGTGTTCGTATTCGTAATGATTCGTAAATTCGTAAGAGTTATTTTTTCGTTGATTTGTATTTTCGTTTATTCGTTTATTCGAAATTCGGACGCATTTGTATTTATTCGTACATTCGTAACATTAGTAGATTCGTAATCGGAGCATAATTCATAATGTTATGTAATGTGTATGCTATTATTACATTTTAAGAGACATGGAAAATTACGAATCGAAAAAAAAAGTTACGAATGTACGAATTTTTTCGTTCAATCCATTTGAAGCACGTTAAGCAACGCCATTGTAAGAGACACTGAAAATTACGAATCAAAAAAAAAAAAAAAAAAAATTACGAATTTACGATTTTTTTCGTTCAATCCATTCGAGGCACGTTAAGCAGCACCATTGTAAGAGACACAGAAAATTACGAATCCAACAAAAAAAAAGTTACGAATGTACGAATTTTTTCGTTAATTTTGATTTTCGTTGTTCCCATTTTCGTTTTTCGGATTTTCTTCTTTCGTACATTTGTTGTTTCTAATTTTTTTTCTGGATTTTCGGCGTTTTCGGATTCGTTCGATTTGAACGATTCGTTATTTGTTAATTTTTAGCGAATCGTTCGTTCATTCGTACGAAAATGAATGATCGAAAATAACGAAAAAAAACCGAAAAACGAAAAAAAAAAAAACTACAAATAATAAATAAATTTAAAAAAAAAACGAATTGCACATGTCTAATAATAAATACAATTTAAATATGACAGACCCATCACATCAAGTCCAAACACCCTGTTAGGCCCCTTTCACACCTTTTCGGCCGCTCGCGGGGGTAAAACCGCACCGCGCGGCCGAAAACCGCGGTAAAAATAGCGCCTGTTCACCGCATGAAAAAATTTTCGTTTTTCGGATTTTCTTCTTTCGTACATTCGTTGTTTCTAATTTTTTTTTCTGGATTTTCTGCGTTTTCGGATTCGTTCGATTTGAACGATTCGTTATTCGTTAATTTTTAGCGAATCGTTCGTTCATTCGTACGAAAATGAATGATCGAAAATAACGAAAAACTAGAAAAAAAAAAAAAACGAATTGCACATGTCTAATAATAAATACAATTTAAATATGACAGACCCATCACATCAAGTCCATACACCCTGTTAGGCCCCTTTCACACCTAGGCGTTTTTCATGCGGTGCAGCGCTAAAAATAGCGCCTGTTCACCGCATGAAAAAATCCTGCCCCTTTAACTCCAGTGTGAAAGCCGGCAGGCTTTCACACTGGAGCGGTGCGCTAGCAGGATGACAAAAAAAGTCCTGCTAGCAGCATCTTTGGAGCGGGATAGGAGCGGTGTGTTCACCGCTCCTATACCGCTCCTTCCCATTGAATAGAATGGGACACCGCGGTGAAACCGCGGTAATACCGCCGCAAAGCGCCGCTACGGCGGCGCTCTGCGGGGGGTGTTTAACCCCTTTTCGGCCGCTCGCGGGGGTTAAAACCGCACCGCGAGCGGCCGAAAACCGCGGTGAAAACGACGGTAAAGCAGCGCTAAATATAGCGCTGCTTTACCGTCACCGTTAATTTTGATTTTCATTGTTCCCATTTTCGTTTTTTTTTTTCGGATTTTCTTCTTTCGTACATTCGTTGTTTCTAATTTTTTTTTCTGGATTTTCTGCGTTTTCGGATTCGTTCGATTTGAACGATTCGTTATTCGTTAATTTTTAGCGAATCGTTCGTTCATTCGTACGAAAATGAATGATCGAAAATAACGAAAAACTAGAAAAAAAAAAAACGAATTGCACATGTCTAATAATAAATACAATTTAAATATGACAGACCCATCACATCAAGTCCATACACCCTGTTAGGCCCCTTTCACACCTAGGCGTTTTTCATGCGGTGCAGCGCTAAAAATAGCGCCTGTTCACCGCATGAAAAAATCCGCCCCTTTAACTCCAGTGTGAAAGCCGGCGGTAAAGCAGCGCTAAATATAGCGCTGCTTTACCGGCGCTATAGCACCCAGTGCCACCACCTGCAGCCAGTTGCTTTATAGTTTTTGATGTGGCTGAGAGCTTTCTGGTCCATCATACACAAGGATTGTTGGTCCTTTTGTTTTTATTTATTTTTATTTTTGAAATTAAAAGCAGAATGTGTGGATTGTGAAATGATGTGCCTCTTTTCCTTGTAAGTGCAGTGGGTATAAGCAGAAGAATATTTTGGATTTATGGACATCTCTGCATGACCGTAGGGTATTGTTATTGTTTATTATAATATTTCCAGGAAAAAGTTGTCTTTTTGAAACATGAAACTGGAGTTCTTACACGAACAACATGATAGAAAACAAGCCATTGTAATCTATTTATGCAAGCTGGACCCGGTAATGAAGGGTTCACCCGACATATCGGAGCTGGAGCTTTATGCAAAGGGTCTATTAGACAAAGTTAGACATTATTTTGGTCAAATATAAAATTTTTAATGGTCCCAGATTCTGTGCAGCAAATATACAGCTAACTAAATTTTTGTATAATGAAAGGTTTAAAACATGAGTTTGTTTATGTACAAATCTGACAATGAAAAATGCATACATTTGAATCCAGCCAAAGACAAACCACATGTGTTAAATTTATGACGTAGGAATCAGCTGCTGTGAGCCCAGTGCAGAACACACTCCCTGAAGACCCAGATATTTAATTTTTTGTACAGTTATTCCCGGTTTAATACTGAGTATGCAGTTTATCACCCAGAAGGATACTCTGTATTTAGAGTCATTGGATCCTTTTACCCCAGCTCAAGAAGCAGAGCTCCATGTTTTAGCAAAGCCTGTGAGCTATAAAAAGAGTGTATATTTATATAGATAGTCGAGATATAGAGAGCTTTTGGTTCCATTTGAAGGGCCAGAAGTTTGTTTTTACTTCGGCAGGTAAACCAATAAAGCATGCTAAGTTAATTTGATGGGCTGTTTTCAGCCTTCCAGGTTCTTGTTGAGGTAGTCATACTAACATTAAAACTCACACATGTAAGCAGACCAGGCGACTAAGGATGCTGCATTTACAGCCCCGGACACTTGCTGGGTCTGTGCAACTCACAGATTCCACCCTAGTTATGGCCCAGTATAGCTGGGATTAATAATTCAACTTTAAGGACCCCAGAACGAGAAGAACAAGTGGTCCACAGGGGCAACTTTTTATGAAACGGGACTTTGGAAAAGGTGATCATTTATGTCTGCCAGCCACTCTTTTCCCTCCAGCTTGACACATGGACCGTGTCATCAGTTACAAGCAGTTATGGCTGCCTTAGTAAATGAGCGTGGATAGAGCCAGGGTTCACCACAGTTGTTTTTTTTATAACATACCACTTGTTTTACCTGTTACCAAAGGTGTTACCAAAAGTTGAACATCCCTTCCAGAGATTACAAAAAGATATATCCAGATGCCCAAGTCAGGATCTTACGAGTATGCATTTTGTCTGCATGAACATGTTTTCTGGATGTCCAGTGGCAAATGCTACTGCAAAGGCCACAGTAAAATGTGTTATCAGAAGTAATTTGTAAGTATAGAGTGGCAGAATCTACAGAGAGTAACATAGGAAATTACTTTTATAGGAGAGTCCTTACTAGAAGTTTTGAGGTTTTATTTTTACACTCCCTACTGTCAACAATGTAGTGGACAAAGTAGAGTAAGAAACTACAAAACGTTTGCCTGAATGTTTTCTTATATTTTATCAAGCCCCTAAAGGGGGTGTTATACTCTCTCCCTATGGGAATTGGTTTGGGAGTGTGTTACTCACTTGCTTATATTTTGTCTCAGCAGCTGAAGTCCTCCATTCAGATCTCACAGAGAATGTTGCTGATCTTTTAAGATTCTGGACAAACTCATTTATGTGTTTTCTCCCCAATTCCAGATCCTAAAAGTTTGGAAGGATCTAAATCTCAAGCCAGATGACGTGTGGATTGTTAAGAGACATTGATATATAAGGAAATGTTTGGAGACTCAATACAGCATCTATTTCATGTACAGTTTTGCAAAACTTGAAGGAAAAGTCATCTGGATCCACACCAGACACTGCAAAAATGACTAAATTAAAGAAATCTCTGTGTTTGATTTGTTTCCCTCTTGCAATCACAGTCTAGGGTACTTTTTGATTCAATTTCTTTAATTGTAAGGGATATATATATATTTGAAAAGTAGTTTAGCCATGTTGAAGTCATATTTGTCTTTTGTACCTCTTCCATTTTATGTAGAATTGTCTGTGTTTACATGTGCTGATAAGTCAGCATACCAACAATTAAGCCAGAAGGCCATTCTGACCACAGGAGTGTACAGCCATTACTCTGTAAATATGTCTTATCAATCATTTGTTTTTCACAATGAAAAGTAATTTTGTAATGAAAAAAGCTGCTCAGTTGTTATTTTCTCCACAATTGTGTTTTTGCCTCTTTGGCCAGGACTACCTTCACCTAAGCGTGTGGAGGTTCCAGGTTAAAGGTGATAGCAGGTATGGTTAGTGATCAATTGATCAAAAGAGAGGAGACTGTAATGGAAATTTGTAAGTTCTGTATATAATTGTATTCTATTTTGTATGTATTGCACACTGCCCTCACTGTGCACAGCACACAGCACTAATAATGTTTTCATTACATGTTTACATTCTTTCGAGTCCTGATCAATGGAAAAATCTGCTGTTTTTTTAGCCTTATCTAAATTCTATGAAGGAATTTTCAGTGGCTTGCCAAAAAAATGAATACTTCTTAACCTACTAATACTTTTACTGCAATTTTGAATGAAATTCCTTTATGATAGCAACTTCCCTTGAACAACACGCAACAGCTTAGAAAAATAGCATAATAAAAGTAGCAGTGCGTTACTTTAAAACTACAACTGTTTAGTTATATGCAACCTGGCCCTTCAGAAAAATTACTTAGTTGTAGTTCATCAAAACTGACAGTGATTGCACAGAATTAAAAAAGCATGTATGGATAGCAGCATGCATGTTTGGTTTATATTAGTTCTACCACTGTATCTACTGAAGAGAATCAGAATCAGGACTGTTTGGTGACATTTTCAATATAGTGCATCCAAAAATTGTAATTAAAAGGAAAGAAAGTATAGTGGTTTTCTGAAAATTTTCTTACTGTAGTTAATCAGGACTAAAAGAAAATTATTATGATTTTTTTACTCAGGTGAATATGTGGTCTAACTTATTTTTTTTTCACATTTTGCTCTTTTCCTGATTTTATAAAATGCCTGTCAGAGTTTACTAGCATAAGCAGCAATTTACACACATATGAAGTTGCAGTGACATATTCCCCTCACTTTTTCCCTCTGAACAGCTTCAACCAAGGTTTTAATTTGACAGAGTAAGCCAAAACTGGTTCACTGTTATGCCTTGCAAACTCTCTGCTTTGTAAATCAATAGTGCCCAGGGAATTCCTTTACATGTAAAAGTTTATTTCTAAAAAAATATGTAATTTTACATTTACAGTATAGTAAAAGAAAAAACAAAATATCAGTTTAAAAACATGAAAACTACATTAATATAAAACCCCAAACTATAATTATTTCTCTGTAAAAGTATTTTCCATTAAAACAAAAAAAAAAACAGGTTTTGATTTTCTTTTGCTTTTTAATGGCTTTTAGCACTACCAATGACTGTTATTTTGTAAATTTCTTGGTATTTAGAATGCTCAAGAGGTATTTTGCTAGCAAGAGAATGCCAACGCAGTGTGGTTTACCTAACTGCAAATCTAGTTATCCAAATATGGTTGCTTAAGGTTTCTGCACCTTGGCGGTTTTATTGGTTAAATCTGAATGACTGTCTGTAAATTTTACTTGCATAATATTTCCATTATTTACTACCATTAAAATATTGGCATACATTAAAAATGGAGCTGACAAAACTGACCATTTTATTAAATCTGTATATCCATCAACTGAAATGGAAAAATATAGTTTTTTTAAAAGATAAAAAAAAAAAAAAACAATGCAACATTCAACATATTATTTGTAAAACCATATAGATATGTAGTGCAAGAATTTCATATTTGGGCATCAACATCCCTTAAATAGTAAACAGCAAAAAACTGACCATGTGTGGGACTTTAAGGGTGCCAAAGCATGTATATAATATATACAACTGTTAGACTCTAAACATTTATTTAATTTCTTTTAAATACTAAAATTACATTGCATACCAACCATACATGTCTCATTTGTGAATCCACACTACACTTGTATTCAAGTTAGATAACTTCCAAAGTTTTGGATAACAATAACAGGGGGGGCTTTAACAGACATAGCACAATGCATTTCATGGGTCTCAAATACCCCACTTCCTCAGGCTCTATGAAATGGCATTCAAAAACATGTCACAAGTCTACATTCAATAAACTGATATACAACAGCAAATCATATAATTCACAACACATATGTTTATATAGGATTGTATGACCCCCCCCCCTTTATTGGTAGAACTAGATGTACTTTTTAACCAAACTATGTAACTATGTGTAGCTGTCTGTTTTTTTTTTTATATAATGGGCGTGTTGGTGTGGTGATAGGCCCAAAGTGCCTGATCCTATTATTTGAAAAAATAAACATTCTGTGTCATGCTATGACTGTAAACACCCCCACCCCCCATGTTATTGTTATCCAAAACTTTGGAAGTCATGTGGCTTGAATGCAACAAAAAATATTAGCACTGTAAACTAGGGAGAGACGATCAACATTAGACTGTGAAGCAAACAATATTTTATAGTGTGGCTCACTAGTCAGCGGCATCCAACTCATCTGACCTTGACAGCCTGAGCGGGGACTCTGAAGCATTTATCATGGGTCATAGTGTTTAACGTAAATTCAATGTTTAAAAAAATTCAATAAATGTATAGATTTCACCAGTTAAAGCCACACATATGGTCAATTTTTTGTTGTTTAAATATTTTGTAAAAATTTGTTAGTTAATGTAATATAAATACCATGTATTTCTTATTTTTACACATACTTACAGATATTTAAGTTTGTTTATACATGATCATTAGTATATTATAATAATATTTTTACAATGTAAGTAAATGCTTGTCATATGGCTAAAGCAGTTTTTTTTTCAGCAAAAGAAAACAAAATAATTATCATAAATATCTTCAGCATAGCAAAAAAGTGAATGTTTTAATTTGGATCAAATTTCCAGCATACTGTACAGTTATCAAAGTTCATAAAATAATTAAAAATGGTCTCTGGGAGTTGTGAAACAAGTGTAGGGTGTAATCCATTAATGAAAAAAAAAAAATTAGTATGAAGGACTTTTCTGCTCCCGCTTTCTGATCTTCATGCAAAATTAACTAATCCTCATCAAAATTTCATGGGCTATAAACTAAGCCACTTCAGCTTTGTGTCACTCAAATGAAATATTGAACTGCGACCAGCACTTAGCAATAAAATACATTAGAAAGGAAAAGGAACTAGGGATGCATTAAGTGCATAGTCTAAATATAAAGTCTTGATTAAGACACTACGCTGAAAGTTGTAATACACAGAAGAGAATTATGAGGTAAGTAAACTATCAGTGGAATTAATAGCAGGCTAGGATGTTCATTTTATGAGGCACTATGGGGGAGATTTACTGAAATCAGTTAAACGAGGGCAAGCAAATTGCTTGCTTACACTTCAGTTCACAAGGAACCGTACAGAGGAGCTCAGTCAAGAGCATTAGTGAAAGTTAGATGTGACAAGCAGCCGGACAGAGAACTGCGTGTAGAGGTGCATAAAGAACAATAAACATTTTTATACATTGTAACAATTTGTTCAGCCAACCAATGAAATACAGAAAACCATATTATAAATACACACTGACATGTTCACAGATTACAAAGAAATAAATACAAAGTACACTCAGATTTATTTTTACCAGCATACCACAAAGAAGAAACATTTTCCATGTAATCTGTACATTTTACATTACACATTTTTCTTTATTACAACACTTGAAATGTTCATTAGACCTAACAATGGACAATTGTAGAGAGCCACCTGTAGATTATAGACTAGGAACCCAAGCCACATCCAAAAAATACAAAAAAAAAGCAGTGGGGTTGCCCCTGGGATTTTAGGGGCAGAGGATGAAAACCAGATAAAGTAGTAACAAATGTATATCAAATACTTTATACAAAATTTATTGTGTACAAAAAACATGTAAATGAATATACACAAAAATGAATTATCCTAAAAACAAAAGTCCATATTCATACTATAGAATGGTATATTACAGGTAGGTTCTGAAACACACGATTGATCTCATTGGGGGAGGCCAAACAAAGTGCATGTACACAGAAGTCCCAACATGTTTTTCAGAATATATGGTTAGATACTTAATTTCTTCTTCAAGGGCTGATTTAGAACAAGCTTTAATATTTGGTGACACAACAGCAGAAAATCAGAAAAATGTATATAACGTACAATGTAAAAGCATGTAAATGTATAAACACAGTAGGTGACAGTATAGGGCAGGCACTTTGAATCTGACAATACTCACGTAGTGACTATCTTTGGTGAATCACAGTACACATCAGGATTCACAGGTTGTAAGGTTTTGCATCTCCATACTGTCCCATCGAACATTGGAATAATATGGAACATAAGTGGGGAGTATATATATATGTCCCCAAAAACAGGTGATACAGAGTTCACTGTGCTATTTAGAATTTTATATATGATGTAAGATGAATAAGACACAGGGTACCTCTGCCATAGAGACACTGGAACCCACAAGGATCGGCATAAATGGAGAGTATATGTACGTCAGAGGGGTGGAAAGATTTCCAGCCAAACATATAAAATGTAGAATGTAGGGGGACAGCAGACAGTATATGTATCAATCTATCATGCATGTGCATATACACAAATGCATACATGAGAGGGCTGCCAAGATAGACATTATACTATTGACAGGTCAGATGACTTGTATAGTATGGCGTACTAAAGATTGTCTAAACATTAAAAAGCAGGCCAAAATTGTATACAGAGAAAATCTTACTTGTAAGTGAAAATATGAAAAGAGTCTCCCTACTCTGAGGAGTTGTGTGATCCTGGCTTATGCAGCAACTATCTAATAGTGCTGCCTATTTGTATAGATAAGGGAGTAATTGATCCACACCCACAGAGCAGGTGGGATCCATTGCCTGGAGCAAGTTTATACAAAATAAAAAAATGTATTATTGGAGCAAATTTATACAAAATAATATCATTTTGTATACATTCTTTTATATACATTTGTTACTTCTTTATCTGTTTTTCATCCTCTGTCCATGAAACCCCAGGGCAACCCCTCTGCTTTTTTTTATATTAGACCTAACAATTACCTTCTCCTAATTATTCTCATTTTATCTGTCAAATATATGATTAGAAGCGTTTTGTCATATCTGTTCAACTAGTGCAGAGAATAGTCTTAAATCTACCAGAAATTTTGTGATCTGATCATTTCCTTTGCTCTCTCCCTGCGCTAAATTCTTCTCCTTTAGCATTATTCCTAGCTGTCTTCGTGGACGATAGAACACTTCCCATCTATATCATGAAAAGTGGGTGTGCTGTAGTTTCTATATGAAGAAGAGGTAGCATTATCACCCTAGGACTTTTTATACATGGGTTTAGATACACTTTAACCTGAGTGTTTGTTGGACCATAAAATAGAAAGCATGAACCCTTAACTAATTTCAAGCAACTCTTTTGAATTAAGGGGAATTGTAGAAACTGGGGTTTATTTACTAAAGTATTGAAGTCTTATTGAGCACAATGGATGCTCATATAGTTTAGTAGCTAGTTCATCACTTGTTGACTTGGAATACCCAACCATTCAAGGGAAAAAAGTAGGCATTTTGATTGCACATGATTGAATAATTGACATGAACACAGCTTCATCTAATTAACTATGCTATGTGAATTCACTTTGAAAATCAAATCTACCTCATTAAATGTATCAACAAGCGCACAGCTCTGGTGTGCTAACGTTCTTCCATAGCCACTGTAGGTAAAGATATTATTCAGAAAGCTGCATAACCAAATGCACTCTTGAATCGAAAAGCAGGAATTTACTAAGCAGGCCAAAGGTCATAGCAGGCTGAAACAAAAGGAAAAAAAATACAAAAAAAACATGCCGGAGGCCATAATAGGCAATAGGGAAAAATAGAAACTGATGGAACTGCAAGTGGATACAGAAGGTTAGTCCAAAACACAAAGTTGCCAAATAAATGGCACTGCGTGCACCCTTGATCAAGCACTGACTGTGAGCTTTTACTTGACCTTATGCACCACTTATTGAGGCCAGGTGACCATGCTTCAGTACTGACTAAGCTCCAGCAGCTAGCAAAGGGGAACATGCAAAAAGTGCAAGTCTAAGCTTTCCCTGGACTTTAGAATAGGTTAAGGAACTAGCCCCACATGAGTTGTGAATGATCTGCAGCTGAAGGAAGACTGATACAAATTAACATGATATTAATAAAAATAATAATACTAATTCAATGTTGTAATGTTGTAAGTTTTACTTTTTACTTAGTATAGCCATAGCCCAAACGTTTTTTTTAGTCTTGGTGAGTGTTTGAAAAATTGTAACTCCAGTTTGGGTTTTGCTTCTGTCCAGGGCTTAGTTAGAGAAATTTCCCTGACTTCCTTCCCAGGGGCAACTTTTTACCAGGGAGGAAGTAAAGGAAACTCTCCGAAAGCAACACATACAGAGGTAAACTCTCCAAAAGCTTTTTTTGTAAGTTAGGTAGGGGAAGGCTTGAACCCCTGTTAGATTTTTATTGTTCTCTAACTTTCTGCTGCAGATTTTGCCTTCACATATAGATTTTACCTGTCTGATAAAATGTTTCCCCCCAAAACAAGAAGTTTTGGCTCTAGATACAGTAAATTTTAAAGTAGACCTAAAGTAAGAAATACAATCCTTGAACAAAGCAGAAGTGTCAGTGAAGCAGTGGTTTGTCAAGCACCATGTTACAGTAGGCAGAATGTACTTGAGTCAGAGCCTTTTTTTTTTTATTTAGTATCTGCATAGGTTTGTCTTTTAATTTAAAAATAGTTTAGCTATTTTTTGACCAGAGTTATTTATGCCTAAATGCCCAGGGTAAATTTAGCAGCAACATCATGAATCAGGTAACTTGGCAATTAAATAAAGTACATAAATACATTTTGTTTAACCACTTGCCTACCAGGCACAAACACTCCCTTCCTGACCAAGCCATTTTTCAGCTTTCATTTTTTCCCCACAGATAGAGCTTTCTTTTGGTGGTTTTTGATCACCTTTGCGGTTTTTATTTTTGCGCTATAAACAAAATAATAGGGACAAGTTTGAAAAAAAACGCAATATTTTTTACTTTTTATATAATAAATATCCCCAAAAATTTTTTTTTTTTTAAAAAATTTTTTTTTTCCTCAGTTTAGGCCGATACGTATTCTTCTACATATTTTTGGTTTAAAAAAAAATCGCAATAAGCGTCTATTGATTGGTTTGCGCAAAAGTTATAGCGTCTACAAAATAGGGGATCGATTTATAGCATTTTTATTATTATTTTTTTTTTTACTAGTAATGGCGGCGATCTGCGATTTTTATCATGACTGTGACTGTGATATTGCGGCGGACATATCGGACACTTTTGACACATTTTTGGGACCATTAACATTTTTTACAGCGATCCGTGCTATAAAACATGCATTGATTACTGTAAAAATGTGAATGGCAGTGAAGGGGTTAACATGTGTTTTTTTGTGCTTTTTTTTATTATACACTGATAAATGGAAAAAGTAAAAAAAATATATACTTTAATATTATAAGTATATTTGACAATAAAGCCCCATACACACGGTCGGACTTTTTCATCAATTTGGTCCGATCGGACAAGGTTGTTGAAAAATCAGACCGTGTGTATGCACCATCGGACAGTGTTCGTCGGTTTGTCCGTCGGACAAAGTCTTATCTCCTGCTGGAAAGATTTGCCGTCAACCCGGTCCGATCACACCAAATCCGAGCGTGTGTACGCTTGTCCGACGGACAAAGTGCTACACATGCTCAGAAGAAATTCTGTGACGGAAGCGCTCGGTCAGGTAAAACTACCTTTCCTAATCGACACAGCACATTCGTCACGCTGCAATGTTAAAATGTCTTTAATGCAGCGCATTCTCTTTTTCTTTACAATGCAACAAGAATGACATCTTTTAGCTGCTCCTATTCACCCGCACTTCTCACAAACTTACTTCTTTATTACTTTGCAGCATTTATACACTACATGTTTATTTTTACTCTGAACGGAAAAGAATCTTTGTTATTTTTTTACCATGATTTGTCTTTTTTTTTTTTTTTTTTTTGGGGAATACATATTTGAATGTTTTTTTTTTTTTTTTTTTTTTTGGAGGGGGGTTGTGTGTCTCAAATTACCAAAAACACATTATTTACATTTGTATTTTTTGCTTAAGTTTACTAGGAGGTTGTTTGTTGTTGTTGCCCCTTGTTAATTCTACTTTAGGATTAGTGAAATGTACCAGCCTACTCAAAGAAAAACTGTCATTGTAGCAAAGTAAAACACAATAGTCAATGATTATTTCAAATCAAAAAAACCTTTATTTAGGTCACACCAACAAACCAAAGAGGAACGCAGCCATGGTGAAACTTGGGGAATTTGCAAAGTCTTGGCCCCCCACGGCAACCATCATTGTCCAAGCGTAGAAAATTGGGGGCCTGAGGAGTACGTATATTAAGGGGAGTGCAATCTGGTCGTGAAGTCCAAAGTATCCGGAACTGCAGCAGATGCCATCTAGGTCCCCAGGCTCTGGTACTACAAGAGGCTCCATCTTCTCTCACACCAGACTGATTGCAGGTCGTCACTCTCAGGTCTTCCTTCCACGCTTCCTTCCACGCTGTGGCTGTCCTGCTGGTGGGGTGGCAGAAGGAGGAGGAGGAGGAGGAGGAGGCGGAGCATGGTAACTATGGCAAACATGTGTGACTGGGGTCATCTCCCCAGCCCTACCCTTATTTAGGACATGGAGGATGAGCCCCTCACACATGTTGCGTTGCCCCACCTCCATACCCATCATTTTTGTGACAACCACCGAGCCAAAGGTCTCCTCGTCGGCGGGTGTGGCATGTAGGGAGTCTGAAGCCTCTCTGATCATCCGGAGCGCTGACTGTGCCGCATAACCCCCCCTTCTCGCCCTTTTGTACGGAGGGCGGAGGGGAGGGGTTTGGGTGTCAGTCAGGCTCCGAGGCCTAGCCCCCTCTTGGCTGCCACTACCCAGCTGGTGGCTGCCACTAACCCCTGCCTCCTCCTGACTGCCACCTTCCACAGCCACCTCCTGGCTGAGGTCTTCCTGTGTAGGAAAAAGGGACATAGTTTCAGTTATTTGTTCATCAAACACACACAATTCTCATCTAGTGACTGGTGCAAAATGTTTACAAATATAAAACCATACAATTCTCAGCCCTGCAGTTTAGATTCTGGCCCCAAATGTCTCCCACACCACTGTCTGTTGATATGTCAAACACGTTAGGAACTAAGCAATTGGCGATCCTGAATTAAGTGAACATCATTCATTATTCCCATAAATGGTAACAAAACTACTATACCTGGAACAAGCTGGGCTCCTCCACCTCTTCCAGACTGGAAGGCCCAGGTTGCTCCTCGGAAGCCTCATCAGGGGTGGGCTGCGCGCAAGGAAGCGTGGAAGGAGGAGTTGAGGTTGGCTCCGTGACATCAGCCTGGTCCTTCAGAAAATGGAGACTCTGATAGTACCAGAGCTTGGGGACATAGACCTCATCTGCTGAAGTTGCAGTTTCCTCAGACTTCACGACCTTCTTCCGCTCCCTGATATACGCACTCCTCAGGCTGCCAATTTTCTTTCTAATATCATCAACAGTTGCCGTGGGGAACCTTGGCTTGACAAATTCCACAAGTTCCTCCAGGGCTGCGTGCCTCTTTGGTTTGTTGGTGTAATGTGGGTGTATACCCTGCCACAATATGGGAAAATCCCTGTATTTGGCAATGAAGAGGGGGAGAAAACTCATGTCGTTGAATCCCTTCATATCAATCTCTGCAAGACACAACAACACACCAAACCCTATAAATTATGTCAGGCTAAACTCTCCTAATCTTCTCCATAAAGAAGCCTCAAGTTCAAATCAGTCTAGGCTAGTTATGTACCAACGTTAAATTGTACCTTCGTTTGTAGCGATCGTCTCGTGTGAGTTTTCTCTCCCCTCGTCTCCCAGATCGTGGCTACGACACAGGCGTGTGACGTTTTATATACACTGCGCATGCTTCAAACTCCGCCCGCCCCTGACGATCTTTCTCGTCTATTCCCCACCCCTTCTCTTTACGGCGTAGTGGGGAGAGCACATGGCGGGGACACAGCAGGTGCGCCACAAATATCCCACCAACGAGGAGGAGGACGAGGAAAGTCCGGAGGCAGAAACGTCCCGATCCCGGAGCCTGAAATTCAAGGCCTCCAATATGTCATTTGGAGAAATATTGGAGATGGTGGACATATTAAAGAGGAGCGACTATGATGGGAAGTATGGGCCTTACCTCAACCCCAATGTCCGCAAGGCCAAGATCATGTCTAAAGTTGTGAGAAGGCTGTACAATAATTTTGGGGTACAACGATCCAAGGAGCAACTCAGGAAACGCTGGTCAGACCTGAAACTGAGGGAGGCCGATCAGTACAGAAAGATCAAGAGAATTCTTCAAAAAAGTAAGTAGTTGTGTTTTGTGTTTGATTTCTTGCTTGCATACTGCTCCATTGTGTTTTGATTTTTACCAAGTTGTACATTCCAAAATGGCCACTTTCAGGTTCGTCTGTGCATTCGATCGTACTCAGCCTCGATCTTTCTGCCACTGTCATGGTCGTGTGTGTGTGCATTCGATCGTACGCAACCTCGATCGTTCGGCCACTTATAATACGATGTTTGGTGTTTTTTTGGGGGAAAGGAAGTTTGTTCTCACTAGAAATGTCATCAAGAATGTAAAGCCAATTTATTCAATGTAAAGGAGAGGTCACTCAGTAGCTGTTTACCCATCTGGACTCTAGAGCACTAGTGCTGGGACACCCAAACCCCCTTTTTATTATGCTTTTCCACACATGTGCTCCAGTGGATACTAGAGGGGGGTCTCCATCACATAAACTTCTACCAAAAAGCTAGTCAGTTTAGCACCTTTACAAAGTGACTTCATTCATGTAGTTGACATTTGTAACTGGCCAAACTAAAATAGTGTCCGTCACTTTCAAGCAATGTTTGTCATTTCCTATTTCTGCCCTCAATAGCTTGTGTTGCTAAATCTTCCTTTTGGACATTCTCATAGGGGAGCGAAAACTTGGGCCGTCTGAGGAAACCCCCAAACCAACACCTCCCAAAAAAGGGGAAAGAGCAGAAGCAGAGGAGGAGGAGGAGGAGGAAGGAGAGATCATCGAACTTGGAGAAATTGTCACCACAACAGGTGAGTGTGGGAGAACACAGCTACTGGTAAGCTAATCCATGTATGGCTGCCTCATTTCCAACACCCCATTTTTGTTTGTTTGTGGTTTTTAGGTGACGTGGATGTTGTGGAAGAAAAATCGCACTTTACCACAGAGAGTGCCCACGTACTCATCGGAGAGATAATGGTCTGCAATAGAGATCTAGATTACATAAAGCAAAACATCAATGATGTTCAACAAAAATTGAAGAACATCATTGATGTTTTAGGAAAAATATGAAAACGCACCAAGTAATTAACACACATTTGTGCCAGCTTCTGAACACATTTGCAACTTAAAAACTGTGTGAAATTTGGAACATGCACACATTGTGTCCACATGTGCTAGCTCCCACCATGGTGGATGAATGGCAACGTTTTTTTGGGGGTGCAAACACTTTACGAACTACGAAAGTGGTTGTGGTGAAGGGGTTGCACCCCCAAAAAACGTCCATTCATCCCCATGATGGAAAATGGCACTTTTGAAGCTTCTAGGCATGTGTTTTCCCATCTAATGACCATTTTCAGACCCAAATTGTGTGCATGTTCCAAATTTACACTTTTCGTGGGTGACCCCCCCATGTGATGAAGGCAAGATCAAACACACTTTGAACATATAGTCATGTCTGATCTTGTCTTCACTTTACAAAGTTGAACTTTCAAAGTTCCTAGGTTCTGTTTTGCTCCATGCCTGGTTTTACCAATTGCGGAATGTTTGTAAACAATGTTGTAAATAACCAAGATGTTGTCAGTTTTGGCGTGAAGATTGTAAACGCACTTGTGCATGTTTTCCTAGTAAACTTTTATTTTTCTAAATGTGTGGCTTCCTTATTTAAAAAACACAATGCATTATGTATGTAAAATGAAAAGGATATGGGGGGCAATGGGTGTTATTTACTAAAGGCAAATCCACTTTGCACTCCAATTTTCTTTCCCTGGGAACTTTTTCAATGCACTTGTAGAGCATAGCGGATTTGACTTATGTAAATGACACCCACAGTGCTTTGTACGAAAACACGGAGCACAGCATTTTGGAGAATACACACATGTCAGACCTGGTGATGAAAAGGAGTATTTTGGGTGTCAGTTATGCAGTACAAACCTTCTCTAGACCAAAGATTAGGTAGCAAACACACAACATGAGAATAATCTTTTTGGGAAGAAGAGACTGTTACCTCCTTTTGCCCAGAAAGTGCATTCCCACTGTCGAAGGCAAAGGGAAAAAATGTCAAAGTAAAATAAGCTAAAAAGAACACTGAAATGACAAGAAATCATAGGTTGGTTAAAATATCAGATTTATTAAAAAATGCCTCTCACACATCGTCAGGCAGAGCAATGGCCCCCCTACCCACAAAGTACTCCATATATTGGTCCCGGACCACACGGGCATTTAGAGGGGGCAAGCCTGGACGTGCCACTCGAAGGGCTGTGAGTTCGGCATTTGGAGGGCCCTCCACATCTGGGCCAACAGGCACCACATAGTTCCTGTTATGTCTTTTGAGGAAGTTGTGCAATATGCAACAGGCAAGAACTATGTGGTTCAGTTTGTATTCCGCCAAGTTAAATGCCGTCAGGAACAGGCGGAAGCGGCTGGCCAGGATGCCAAAAGCGTTCTCCACAACTCTTCTGGCTCTGGACAGCCTGTAGTTGAAGACCCTCTGGTCCGGGGTGAGGGTCCTCATCGGGAACGGCCTCATCACATGGGGAGTCAACGCAAACGCTTCATCTGCGACAAAGACGAAGGGGAGTCCTTCGGCATTCTCCTCTGGAGGTGGCAAGCACAGACTGCCACTTTGGAGACGCCAGTAGAACTCCATGTGCGTAATGGCCCCACCATCCGATATCCGGCCGTTCATCCCCACGTCCACATACATAAACTCGTATGTTGCCGACACCACCGCCAACATCACTACACTATTAAACCCTTTATAATTATAATAGTAGGACCCCGAGTTGGGCGGTGGGACGATGCGGACGTGTTTCCCATCAATTGCCCCTCCGCAGTTAGGAAAGTCCCAACGGCTGGCAAAGTGGGAGGCCACAGTCTGCCATTCCTGTGGCGTGGAAGGGAACTGTGGAGTGAAACAAGAAAAAAAAATTAGTCACTTTGCACCTAAACATTGCAAGCAGATTAGACAATCAACATCTTGGAACAAGAGCATTGTATAAAATTGGAGGCTGGAAAGTATTTGCACAGAAAAGTAGAGGCTCCCCTTCACAGATTACTCACCCCCCCATCAATCCCCCCACTTCTGATGGGACATTGGCAATAACTAGGGTTTTGGGGGGGGGGGGGGGACAGCTAACCCTCTGCACTTCATTGATTGGCAAATGGCTCAATAATGTGGGCTAGTTTGGCCAGACCCTCTGTACTTAACACTATTGGCAGGCCCCAGGAAAGATCAAATAAAATTTAAACCCCCCCCCCCCCCCCCCCCAAAAAAAAGGCAGGCACAGTGTGACATTATTAAATTACCAAGCAAGCTAATAGGAGGGAAAGAAGACAAAAAAATAGGAAATGGAATGTATGGAGGCAGCCCCTTGCACTACATGCTTTGCTGAATTCATCCCTAAAGATGCCCACTATAAAGAGGTAGGTATATAGTGTGTATGGACCTTGGGAAAGCCAGCAGATAAAGGATTGGTCCCATCTGACAGAGCAGTTGGGGGAGGGGGTTCCTAATGAGTTTGCCCCCCCCACCAAAAGAAAAAAAAAAGGGGGCTCTACATGAAGTAAACCACACAGCAAACATTTGTGCATATTTTAGGGGGTGTTTTGGGGCAAACAATACTATGCAGCAGACAAAAGACATTGCTTAAGTGACTAGGCCATAGGTGTCTATTGGGGCAGAAGAGCATGCTGGGGAGGTAAGTGAAGGGAAAAATGCATGAAGGAGAAAAGGGGCACAGCATATTAGAACATATTGCAATCATGGTAATTAGGGAAGGAGGTCAAAAATAGAAGACATTAGCAAACAGAGCATACATAGAAGGGAA
This sequence comes from Lithobates sylvaticus, assembly GCA_028564925.1. Classification (NCBI taxonomy): domain Eukaryota; kingdom Metazoa; phylum Chordata; class Amphibia; order Anura; family Ranidae; genus Lithobates; species Lithobates sylvaticus. Next base: position 133,226,327 of record CM053027.1, read on the forward strand.
TAGTAAAGTAGAAATGTTACCTTAATATAGTCCTCCTGCAGGACCTGAATGATGGCAGAACAGGTCTCTGGAATAATGATTCCCAGGGCCTGGGGAGAGATACCTGAAGAGAACTTCAAATCCTGAAGACTTCTCCCTGTCGCCAAGTACCTCAATGTGGCAACAAGCCTCTGCTCCGGAGTAATGGCTTGTCTCATGCAGGTATCCTGCCGGCTGATAAAGGGGGTCAGCAAAGCCAAAAGACGGTGAAAATCGGGGTCCGTCATCCTGAGAAAGTTCCTGAAATCATCAGGATTATTCTCCCGGATCTCACGAAGCAAAGGCATGTGCGAGAACTGGTCACGCTGAAGCAACCAATTCTTGGTCCACATACTCCTCGTCACTCTGTTCATGGACGGGTCTTGGCTCAAAGCTAAAAGCCCGACACCAATTCCGCGTACAGCACGAACTCGGCGACGAGTACGCACGGGAAACATCGCTCAGAAGGTCACAAAAGGTCGGCTGGTCAGAACGGACAAACAGAAAGCACCGATAAACAGCAAGGCCTGAAAGAACGAAGTGAATACCAGCAACGAGCAGACAATAAGCAGTGCAAATCAAAGCGTCCTATATCAAGATATAGGCCGCAATGACCAACAAATGCGAACTGACTACACGCACTAATAAACAGATACGCACGACAAGCACAAACTGAAGAGCAGTAACGATCTGAGTCAGAAAACTGAGAGCGCGAATCTTAAGTCACCAAACTTCCACTAACTCTCGATAAACACGGGATCAGCAGAAGGAGCCCAACGGGTGCCTGACGTGGTGCTGAACTTCCCTTTTGTAATCTCGTGGACGACGACTTACGTCACGACGTTCTTCCGGACCGGATATTCCGACAACGTAGTCCGACCGTGTGTACGCAACGCCAACATCGGACAAAGTACGTCGGACAAAGTCCGACCGACCTGGTCCGCGGATTGTCCGAGCGTGTGTATGGGGCTTAACAGTATTTAAATATACTCTCCTCTCACAAATAGAAATGGCGGGAAGGCAGGGCAATTTAGGAAACAGTGATCAAGAAAGCTAACTTTACCAAACTGCACTCCATACTTCACGACATTAAATGGGTGAATATTCTAGACACAAAAACCATGGAGGAAAAGTGGGAGTACTTTAACAGCATATTAGTTAATGGCTTTAACCTGGGTATTCCAATAGGTAACAAGTATAATGAACTAAAATCAAACCAGGGTGGATAAATTTGAGTTACAAAAGGCATATTAACCACTTCAGCCCCAGAAGAGTTTTCACCCTTAATGACCAGGCCATTTTTTGTGATACGGCACTGCGTCACTTTAACTGACAATTGCGTGGTTGTGCAAGATTGTACCCAAACAAAATTGATGTCCTTTTTTTCCCGCAAAGAGCTTTCTTTTGGTGGTATTTGATCACCTCTGCAGTTTTAATTTTCTGTGCTATAAACAAAAAAAAGAATGACAATTTTGAAAAAAAAACTATATTTTTTACTTTACGCTACAATAAATATCCCAAATAAAAAAAACTAAAAACTAATTTCAGTTTAGGCTAATATGTATTTTTCTACATATTTTTGGTAAAAAAAAAAATCGCAATAAGCGTATATTGATTGGTCTGCGCAAAAGTTATAGCGTCTACAAAATAGGGGATAGATTTATGGCATTTGTATTATTTTTTTTTCTTACTAGTAATACCAGTGATCTGCAGTTTTTAGCGGGACTGCGACATTGCAGCAAACAGATCGGACACTTTTGACACATTTTTGGGACCACTGACATTTATACAGCGATCTGTGCTATAAAAATGCATTGATTACTGTGTAAATGTCCCTAGCAGGGAAGGGGTTAACACTAGGGGGTGATCAATGGGTTAAATGTGTTCCCTGGGAGGTGTTTCTAACTATGGGGGGATGGGACTGACTGGAGGAGAATCCTGTCAGAACGGTTTACATTGACAGATCCCCGTTCTGGCTCGGGTGGCCGACGGACATCGCGGCCTTCGGCCACGTGCATCGGGTCCCCGTGCACGCACTTGCTATTGCTCTTAAAGGAGCTGACGTACAGGTACGGCGATTCATGGGATTGTGCTGACCTGCCGACGTATAATGACGGCAGCTCATCTGCAATTGGTTAAGGAGAAAAAGGGGTAACCGTCAGCAAACCAACACCAAAAGGAATGTAAAAAGAAATGTAAGAGTGGGAAATGTAAGAAATGTAAGGTGGGAAATTAGGCTATGAAAGACTCATAGCAGAAGAGAGTAAAAAGAATCCCCAAAAAACATTTAAATATATTAATATTAAAAAACCAAAGCCAGTCGCATTAGGGATAGTCAGGGAAATTTGGTTATAAGTGACAAGGAGACAGCACCTATGTTAAATATATTCTCCTCCTCGGTTTTTACTAAGGAAAAGGAGGAGTCTAAAAGACAAGATGGTACTGTTATGAACACAACAGAATGTTCTCTTACAGCTAATTGAAGCCAGAGTTCAAAAAAAGACTGGAAAAACTAAAATGTGAATAAACTACCACATGACTTACACAACAAAGTCCTCAAAGAATTTAGCCAGGTTATTGCTAGACTATTATTCGTAATCTATGGGACTACTGGTACCAGCTGACTGGCAAAAAGCTAACATAGTTACATAGTTACATACTGTAGTTAGTCAGGTTGAAAAAAGTCCATCTGGTTCAACCAATAAAAGAGAAAAAAACAAAAATCATACAATTCCATATACACAATTGTATACCCACAGTTGAAAAACACCAGTAAAGCATGACCCCCAAGAGGCAATCAGAAATTCCCTGGATCAACTTTACTTAAAAATGTTAGTACCCAGTTATATTATGAACATTTAGGAAAAAATCGAGGCCTTTTTTAAAGCAATTAAATTAAATCTCTTTTCCTATAGATGTAAAGAGTGGCACCTTGTCCTTTATGATGATCTGAATAACTGAACACCAAGTTCACTATATGGACCCCTTATGTATTTGTACATGTTGATCATATCCCCCTTAATCGCCTTTTTTCAAGAGAGAATACATTTAGTTCCTCTAATCTTTTCTCATAGCTGAGCTCCTCCATGCCTCTTATCAGTTTGGTTGCCCTTCTCTGCACTTTCTCCAGTTCCCGGATATTCCTTTTGAGAATGGGTGCCCAAAACTGAACTACATATTCCAGATGAGGCCTTACTATTTATTTGAACAGGGGCAAAATTATATCTTTCTCTCTGGAGTCCATACCTCTATTAATACAAGAAAGGACTTTGCTCGCTTTGGAAACTGCATCCTGGTATTGCATGCTATTAAGTTTATGATCTACCAAAACCCCTAGATCCTTCTCCACCATTGATTTCCTCAGTTGTACTCCACCTACTATGTATAATACATGCATATTCTTAGCCCTTAATTGCTTAACTTTCAACATTAAACCTCATTTGCCACCTAGTTGCCCAAGTAAACAGTGAATTGAGGTTGGCTTATAAGTTGGAGACATCCTGTAAGGAGGTTATTCCACTGCATATCTTGGTGTCATCTACAGGGACTGAATGGTACTTTTAATCCCAGACCCTATATCATTTATAAAGTTATTAAAAAGTAAGGGTCCCAACACTAAACCTTGGGGTACACCACTGATAACCTTAGATCATTCAGAGTAAGAATCATTAACCACTACTCCTGTGAGGTGAGTATAGTCTCAGGTAATGAAGATAATGAAAATCAAATTCAAAGTACCATCATCCATGTTATAGGTTTGAAGAACAGGGGGTAATCAGCAACTGTACCCTTGACCCTATTAACCACTACTCTATGAATTCTGTCTTTTAGCCAGTTTTTCATCCATTTACAAACTGATCTTTCCAAGCCTGTAGACTTCTACCTTACACATTAGCCATGTGTGTGGAACTGTGTCAAATGCTTTTGCAAAATCCAAGTATACTACATTCACAGCCATCCCTCTGTCCAAGGTTTTACTTACCGCCTCATAAAAATAAATCAGGTTTGTGTTTTTAAAAATATTACATCAACATGTATACATCAACATATCTGAAGGATCTAGACTTTCTTAAACTAACAGAGGAACAAAAAGAGGAGATGGAGAGAGATATAGAGGAAGAGGAAGTACGAGAAGCTATCTTCTCTATGGGAAAGGGTAAATCTCCAGGACCGGATGGTATACCATTGGAAATGTACCAGCGATACGTGGAGATTATGGTACCAGCTATGACTAAAATGTATATAAAAACATTTTGATAGGGAGAAATGCCTATCTCTATGTATGATGCAACAGTTATACTGATACCGAAGCCAGACAAAGACAGAACTGATTGTGGGTCGTATAGACCAATTTCACTACTAAATATAGATTACAAAGTACTGGCAAAAATACTTGCCAAAAGGCTTAATCAGGTAATCTTATCTATCGTAGCGGATGATCAAACTGGATTCATGCCAGGGAAATCCACCTCAATTAATATTAGAAGAACGCAGTTTATGATACAAATGAGAGAGTTTATTGCAGAAACAAGTGCCTTGGCATCGTTGGATACGGCCAAGGCATTTGATTCTATAGAATGGGAGTTCCTACAGATAGTGCTGAAAAAGAATGTATTTGGGGAAAAATGTAGAAAATGGGTAAGAATAATTTATAAACAACCATGCTCTAACTTGTTAATAAATGGAATATTATCTCCCACAATAAAATTATATAGGGGAACAAGACAGGGTTTCCCAATGTCACCTCAACTATTTGCTTTGGCAATTGAAGCATTGGCAAATAGATTTAGGCAATCAGAAAAGTACAAAGGGATTAAAGTAGGAGAAAAAAACAAACATATAGGGCTATATGCGGACAACATCATATTATATATGGGAGATGCGCAAGCATCCCTGATGGAAGCGATGAGAATAATAGAAATATATGGATTATTCTCAGGGCTAAAAATAAACTGGCAGAAATCCGCATTGATGCTGCTAGGTACAGGTAATAAAAGGAGAGCCCAGACCCCATTAAAAATAGTAGAAGTGTTTAAGTACTTAGGAATAAATATTACTTTGAAACCGGAAGAAAAAATGAAAGCCAATATACTCCCCTTAGTAGAGTACGTTAAGAAAAAACTGGAAATACGGATAAAGCTACCAATATCAATGGCAGGTAGAATTCAGTTGATAAAGTCTATTGTACTGCCCAAGTGTCTATATGTATTTGCAGATTCCCCAGTAAAAATACCAAAACAGATATTTAAAAAACTAAACTCACAGATGACTAGGTTCATCTGGGCATATGGAAGATGGAAACTAAAATTGAGTAAATTACAAAGACCAAAGACAGAAGCTGGGTTAGCCCTGCCGGATTTATATTTATATTATCTGGCAGGGCAACTGAAACACTTAAGATCATGGGTAGGACAGGGAAAGAAAACAAGGATAGAGGAATATCTACTGAGTAAAATGCAAATAGATGACCTATTGGTGGGATTAGAAGCAAAGGACTTTAGGAGAGTGGGAGTAAAAATTCCCCTTCTGAAAATGGCTAGGACAGTATGGAGGGAAGCAAAAAAACTGAAGGGGTATTCTGATATTCCAATAGAAACCACCCTGTGGAACAACCCAAAATTTGAACATTTGGAAACATTTGAAGATAGTAAATTTTGGAAGCAGAATAAGATATTAACTATTGGCCAGCTGTATGATAAAAATATAATATTAACGTATGAAAACCTGTGTAAACAATACAACTTACCGAGTAAACAGTTCTATAGATATCTTCAGCTGAGCCAGGTGCTTCAGATACAGTTCAGAAGGGAGGAATTAAAAATATCTAAATACCCTATTAAGCCCCATACACATGGTTGGAAAATCCGACCACCAAATCCATCGGATTTGGTCCGACGGATTTAGTCCGACGATTGGAAATCAAAAAAGGAAGAACTCCGGACAGCCGCACACCGAGAAAATAAAATCCAAAAAGTTTATTTAAAAGCAAAAAACACTGCAATCCATACACGGCAAAAAAGGGGGGTACAGAGCTGACGCGTTTCGCACCACAACTAGTGCTTACTCATAGCTGATGAACTCACAAATGAATATCAAATATATATGCTTACAGGATGTGCATCACATGATTGTTTGATGGAAAAAGGCTGTTACCAGCAGCTGAAAACTAGGCTTAATTGGATATCAACATGTGCTGCTAGGCTAATTCTGCAGAGTGAGAGTGACCACTTTAAAAGAAGCCTGATGTTGTTTAAAGACAAACTTAGGTGAAAAAGTTATAAGACCTGATAAGGAAATCGCATAAAAATGCATAAAACTATCAAGTGTGCACACAGTGTTATGTGTACACACTTAAAGAGCCCATTCAATAGAATAGCCCAACCCAATTGCGATTTCAATGAATGTTATAGTGAAAAAAAAATCTTTTTTACGTGTGTGAAGGAACTAGTGAGATACATTTAAATAAAAGAAATATATACATAATGTTCAAAAAATGTGGAATGTATATAAACTCTCCAAAAATAAAGTCTATATATTTGTGATAGCGAATGGGTGAGGGGGTGAATAGATAGTGAGGTATGTGTATAACCATTTATTGGTATTATATATGTCCGCTAACCAAATCGCTGTGATGAAATCGCTAACCAAATCGCTATGATAAGGTTTGTTGAACAACACTTGCCGAAAACCACCTAGTGAGTTGAAGTTATATTTAAATACTATACTGATGATACTAATACTTAACGGTTATATTGTGTGTCTTAAGTTATTTTAAAGCGGTTCTGCACCCATTTCATTTAGTAAATCTCTTTGCCTTCCAAATCAGGCAAAGAGTACTAAATGAAATGTTTTTTTTTTTTTTTTTTACTTACCTTGTAATTGAAGACTTCCGGTCTTCTCTCTCTGCGGCGGCGGGCGGGGTCTCTTCGTCGATCGTCGTCACGCCGCACTGTCTCCTGGGATCTGGTGTCATTGATCCCAGGAGTCAGTGCGGGCATCTTCCGAAATCTCGCGAGATTTCGGCCACATCTTCCGAAATCTCCCGAGAATTCGGGCACGCGCGAGTAACGGCGGTGCATGCTGGGCCATCTAAAGTTCCTGTGGGTGTTTCACATGCCCACAGGCAAGATGGCCCCCAGCACTAAAGAAGAAGACGAGGAACTTCATCGGACGAAAACCGGCGGCGATCGAGATGGAAGATGGAACAGGTGAGTCCCCTAATAAAGGTAAGCATACTTTATATTACGTCCTAAAAAAAAAAAAATTTTAGTATCCAAGACTTCACTTGTATATTGTGTGGATAGGCATATTCAAAAATGAAATGAAATAAAAAATAAAAAAAGATAAATGACAAAATATATGAAATGTGAAGAAGAAAAGTGAATAGACAATCGTGCACTCTAAATGGTGTGTCTATATGTTTAATTAATCGTTTTTGTATTTATTTTTGTTTTTATTTTTATTTTGTATATCTAATGTTGTTCAATCGGGTTGATAGCCTGCATAGTGTGCTAACGGCTATATCTTCTTTCAAAGGGTTTTTAGCAAAACCTTACTCATTGGCTACTGGCAGTGTCGGTGATGAATATATGCATTTTATACAATAGTTATACATGACCAGTGACTGTAATTAATCCTTTTGAGACTTCGTAATTGTGTATCTATGGAACAATCCGTGGACCCGGGCGACCAAATTAGATAGAAGTCCCGACCAGTGTCGGTGCTTCTATGGGGCGGCGGGCTGCAGAGGCATCGCAGAAACCTCCCAATTTAATGTTATTGGGTTCTACGGGTCGTTGACAGCTGTCTATTTTAATGAACCGTCCCATGACAATTGGTGGAAACATTGAGAGGTAAGGCGGATCAATGAATTAAATGTGGCCCGTATTACACAGCCAGTGTACAACTTGAAGGATGCAAAAAACGGGTTGTCACTCTGATAGTGAGCATTATACGATAAAGCGCTTCAATTCCAAAATGTTGTGCAACCAATCACCACAGTTGTTCACAACTCTATGGACACTGCAAGTGGAGGGGTTTCAGCCAGTCCCTATCTATCTGTGTGTACACATAGCCTTACAATGTGGATTTAAAACTATTTATTCCACTAGGTCTGAGATGATACGGCTCTTTATGCATGGGATGATGTGAGACTCTATAAAGATAGAAGATTATTAGTTTGACAATAGTAATGATCATAGATAATTATATGTATATGATAAGTTTGCATCCAAATGTCAAAAACTTTGAATGCTGATGACTGCAGATGCCATGTATCCAAATTGGTAACACAGTTGATATAAAAGGCATCAAAGGCAGTGGGTAGTGGAGATAATGTATATAAACGTATATCAATATACGCTATATATTGTCATCAGGATGCAAATAGAGTCTATGTAGAGGGAAATCAATGTGTTTGACCGACATGCATAAATAATACTATACTACGGCAATAGTAAAGCCATGGTATATATTGGCTGAAATCAGCAATGATAAAGCCGTAATTACCACCCGTTATGTCAGTAGTGGTGTCTGCTCCCTGAGGACAGCCGTCTTCCTAGTTTGCTGCACCTGTGTCGGATCTTAGTTTATCCAATGTTGATGTGTGTATGGAGCCTTCAGAGATCTAACATTTGGTGTATGCATTTGAATGAAAGTATCCCTTTAGTCTTAGTAAATAGCGTGTGTGCTTGGATATTCAGTGGAAAATATGTTTTATAAGTGACATCCAGCATATTTGGCAACTGAATAGGTCCATATATAAATGAACATTGACAACCATCATAATAGGGAAGCCAAATTTAAACACGATATACACAAAGTGTCTAGAGGATATTTTAGAAACAGTTCTCTTATCGGAGTAGTGGATGTAAAGCGCATAGGGCAACTGTAAACATACTTAGTCTGAATGAAACGTAAATAGGAGTAAAGCAGTAAATATTTAAATATAGAACGCCAAAAAACAACCTTCATTCATAATAGTGGGAAACATCCCATTCAAAATTTAAACCAAGAGGAATTCTAGTATTTAAAATAAAAATCCAATAGACTTCACGTTTACATAGCAAACGGAATCGATCGCCTCCCCGTTTTGGAGTGGCGATTTTCTCAATACCTTGTATAAATAAACTGGAAACATCTTTTGCATGTACTAAATTCCAGTGTTTTGCAACATTGGTAGAATGATTTTTAGTGATGTCATATAGGTGATCGTACAGTCGATCCTTTAAGCGGCGAATAGTGCGCCCCACATATTGAATATGGCAACTTGTACATGTAATTACATAAACTAAAAAAGATGTATTGCAATTGATGAAGGTGGATATTTCATGCGTATTTTTGTTGGTACAAGACTGAATATTGGGGCCCTGCCTTATATGTATACAGTAGGCACAGCTCCTTTGCCCACATTTGTAATTGCCTTTAAAATGGAGCCAGTTTGGTTTGGACTGGTGTGAGAGGAAAAGGCTGGGTGAAAGGGTATTACCCAGAGTGGGGGCCCTTCGTGAAACTGTCTTGATTCCTTTGGCCAAAACTTCGTTAAATGCTGAATCACCGTATAGAACGGGAAGGTATCTCATGATGATCTTTTTTATGTGTTTAAATTCAGTACTGAATGGCGTAGAAAAGACTGGTACTGTCTCTGTAGCACGTGACGTGCTGTAGCCCTGCTTATTGCTGTTTTTTAGTCCGACACTGGTGTTGCATACACACGGTCGGACAATGTTGTCGGAAAATCTGATAATTCTGAACGTGGTGACGTTTGTTTGTTGCCTACGACGGGACTACGTAGAGGCTAGTAGCCAATAGCTTTGGTCTTGTAATGTGATCTGAGCATGTGTGGCACTTTGTCCGTCGGAATTCGCTACACACGATCGGAATTGGTGTGATCGGACTTTGTTGTCGGAAAATTTTTAGAGCAGGAGATACAACTTTGTCCATCGGACAATCCGATGGAAAATGTCCGATGGTGCCTACACACGGTCGGAATTTCCGACAACATTGTCCGATAGGACAGAATCCATCGGAAAATCCGACCGTGTGTATGGGGCTTTATAGGTATTCTGAGATCACAGGGACCATAAGGGATTAATATCTAAGCTATACTCACATTTGTTACAGAAGAAAATAGAAGGCGAACCACTGAGAATAAGGGATAAATGGTAGGCGGCTATCCCAGATATGAGCGATCATGAATGGGACAAAGTCTGCACCTCTCACTTGAAAGTATCCCCAGCAATGAACAACAGAATAATACAGTTAAATGAAATACATCTGACGTACTTGGCTCCAAATAGACTGCATAAAATGGGGAGGGTGCCCAAATCAAAATGTACTAGATGTGGGCAGGAGGGAACAGACTTCCTTCACGTAATGTGGTATTGTGGTATTGTGGTAAAATAGGGAAATATTGGCAACAGGTGGTCAGAAAAATAGAAAAATTCGAAATAAATCTATTCCGGCCACGCTGGAACTTTGTGTGCTGGTGGTATTAAGGGAAGAGAGAGGTAACAGATACAATATGATTTTCTTGCGGGAGGTATTATTTTTGGCAAGAAAACAAATAATTGAAAAATGGATTCTTGCATGTAAATATAGGCACCATATTGGCCCTAAGCCAATCCAGTGGTACTATTTCAGTCATTAAAATCCATTTAATCCCCAAAAATTTGAAATAATTTGCTTTGAAATTACAGCTCTCAGTTCTTTTAGGATCTGTGGGTATATGTCATCTGGTCCAGGTGCTTTATCCACCTTTTTTCTGTATAAATATTTCTGGACCATGTCCCTTTTGGGCTATTGTGGATCATTTGGGTCTGTGTCAATGCCATCCCCATTATGGACATGAGCTCCTCCATGCTCCTTTGTATACACAGAGCTGAAGAAAGTATTTAATAAACTTGCCTTCACTTTGTCCCCAGTCACCCACTCTAGATTATTTTGTAAAGGGCCTACATGCTCAGACCTGACCTTTTAACTATTAATATATTTGAATAATTTTTGGGGGTTTATCCTACTATCTTTTGCAATCTCTCGTTCCTTTTTTAGTTTTTGCATTCTTGATTTACTTTTTACATATTCTGTTATATTCTTTTTAACATTCAAATGACGATAGTGTTCCTTTATTTTTATATTTTTATAAATAATAAAAATGCCACACAGGTTTTTTTGTTAGCCTTTTAAACTTATTGCCCATGGAAATATACTTTGCAGTGAGTTTGCATACAGTCTATTTGAAGAATTCCCATTTCTGTTCTGTGTTCATTGATGCCAATATTCCCTCCCAGTCTAAGACTTGGAGAGCAGCCCTCATCCTTTTGCTCTCTTAAAGTCAGATGTATTTATATTTCCAGTATGAGCTTGTTGCTTACAACCAACATTAAATTAAATCATGTTATGGTCACTGCTACCCAGATGTTTTATATGAACATTAGTAATAAGTTCTGCAGGGTTTGAGATTACCAGGTCCAGCAGAACGTCATTCTGAGTCGAGGCCCCAATAAACTGGACCATAACATTATAAATTTATGCTCTTAAGTGTCCCAGCAGTGCCAATACTCCAGTCAATTTCTGGATAGTTAAAATCCCCCATTATTATCACTATCCCAGCCCTTGCAGTCCTTTCTATCTGTCCAAAGAGCTTATTCTCCCCCTCCTCATTAACACTGAGAGGTCTATAACAAATTCCAATGATAACCTTTGTAGTCCGCACACCCATGTACAGTTCCACTATAATGCTTTAGACTCATCACACTCTCCATCAACTAGGTCCTCTTTCACACTTACTTTGAGATCACTTCTCACATAGAGACAGACACCACCACCTCTCCGTTTTACCCTATCTTTCTGAAAGAGAGCATATCCAGCATATCCAGCATTGTGAACAATGAAGCCAATATTCAACAATGAATTCAACAATGAAGCCAATATTCAACAAAATCAATTAAATCATAGTTCTCCTCATGCAACAAAGCTTCCAACTCACCTATTTTGCTTGGCAGACTTTTGGCGTTGGTGAATAAACACCCTCTGAAGACATATCCACGAAACGCCTCAGGGCGTGGCTACGCAATTTATACACTCCACAGACCAGCAGGCTCGTCCCGGGTCTCTTCCCAACCGGCTATACCACCACGGCGCTGAGCAGGGTTGAGGTAGAGTCCAAGCAGTTTGTGTCCGGAGTACTTATGCTAACATGCTTATTTGAAATTGTTTTTAATGTAAGTGCAATCTATAGAGGGGCTTTGGTTTTCACCTAATAAAGGGTATAACGCTATGGCAAGTTGTTTGTATTCTTTTATGGTGACGCCCACGTTGTATGTGACCAGATGATTGGTGAGCTAATGCAGAGTATCCAACGAGACGCTGTCTATAAGCCTTCATTAATTTTGGCTCTGGTAAGCATCCACCTTTTGGGGTGAGCACAGGCTGATCGGTGCCGGTGTAATATCGAATCAGCTACTGTCTTCTCCTCTCCCTTTGGTGGAGCACTCTCTACATCTATACAATCTTCCTTATGGTCGCTGGCTGCTGTGCTTTTTTAATTTGGACATTAATGGATTGTGACTAGTTCCCTTTAATTGTTTGAGTTAAAATATTATTTTACAAGTGTCTGTTTATATATTAGAAAATACTATTGCAGCAGTCCTCTATGATATACTTTTGTTTTTTTCCTCATAGTGTCTTACATGCGAATGTTCATCAGGTGTAACACTACTGTGCGATTTTATTGATTTTATATTTATTTTTATTATTTCTTAATTTTTTTTTTATTTTGGACTTTGGGCGCTGTTAGTATTTAGTTCTTTTGAATTGAATACCGTGTTTTGGTGAATAAACACTGTACATCATTGTCACATTTTGCACATTTATTTTATATATTTTTAATTTTAGTACAAATAGTACAATTTCCAAGGGTTGTTTGTAACATGGGAACCTTCATATCACCTATCACCTGCCATAGCCCTCCCTCCATCTTTCCCAAGTCCACCCACCAATAGGGGCTGACCCTTGCCTGCACCATTATAATTAAATTCACCCTAGTTCAATCCTAGTTTAAATACTCCTCAAGCCTTCCTATAAACCTCTCCCTCAGCACAGGAGACCCTCTTTCATTTAGGTGAAAACCAATATACAAAAAAGGGCTGAGATCCAAATCTGATAACTACAGACCAGTCAGCCTAACATCAATAGTATGTAAACTATTGGAGGGAATGATAAGGGACTATATCCAAACATTTGCGGATAAAAATAGTATCATTAGTAATAACCAGCATGGATTTATGTAGGATCGTTCTTTTCAGATCAACCTTTTAACATTTTATGCGAAGGTAAGCAGTAATCTAGATAAAACAATGCCTATGGACATGATATATATGGACTTCACCAAAGCATTTGATACAGTGTCCCATTTATTTCCTAATTCATAAATTGAGGTAGGTTGGCATTGATGATAGTGTATGTACCTGGATAGAAAACTGTTTAAAGGAGCATGTCTAGAGGGCAATGATAAAATTACTTCTGAATGGTCTGAAATTATGAGCAGGGTGTCTCAGGGCTCTGTCCTGGGACCAGTTCTGTTTAACCTGTACATATAGTTCAAATCTCAGTGTTTGTAATAACCTCACAACAGAATATAGCAACCATCTAGGAAGACCTCAGTAAAATAAAGGAGTGGGCAACTGCATGGCAAATGGGGACTAAAAATATGAATGCAAGTTATGTGCTAGGGGAAGAACCTCTGCAGGAATCCAGAATAGAAAAGGATCTGAGGATCCTAGTAGACCACAGGCTTAGCAATAGTGTGCAATGCCAACCTGCAGCAAGCAAGCCTCTTATCGTGCAATAAAAAAGTGTATTTACTTAGGAGATAGGACTATAATTCTACCACTGTACAAAACTCTGGTACAGCCAGATCTTGATTATGCCAGCCAGTTCTCTCCAGTCCTCAGGAGGGATGTAGTGAAACTGGAGAGAATTCAGAGAAGGGCAACAAAGCTTATAAGGTTACTGGATGACCTTCGTTATGAGAAATGTCTACATTCTTAAGAGGATATCTAATTGCAATACACAAATATCTAACTGGTGATTCTAAAATAGGATTCTAGCATAGGGAAAAAATAATCAGCCTCAGATGACTTAAGAAGACAAGTGGCCACTCAATGAAGTTGGATGAGAAGCAGTATGACCATGGGGGTTCTTTACTGCTAGAGCGGTAAGGATTTGGAACTCCCTTCAAAAACTGGTGGTGTCAACAGGCAGTGTTGATAATATCAAAAAAAAACAAATGCAATATACAGGGATGTGGGAAATTGTAGAGACATACTGTACATGCATATGCACTCATACACCCACACCCACACAAGTTGAACTTGATGGACTGATGTATTTTTGTCAACATTACCAGCTATGTAACTATGTATGTAATAGTAAAAATAATATATTATTAAACAGAAGAACACTGTCAACCTTAGACTGCAGTAGCATGTGTAGTGCCATCTGTTGACTTCTTTTGTCAATGAAGTTTCCAAGCCTGCGCCAGATTAAAATATAATTTCTGAAATAGTGATCACAAGATCAAAAACCACTCTGATTGATTCCCAGTTGTCAGTGGGGACCAGATCTGGCAGTGACATTTGAGACTAAAAGCCACCAACCTCACAATCAAACAGATTGTGGGTAGAATATGGTTAACTACCTCTCCTGCTTTCTTCCTGTAAATTCTGCCTAGTACATTTTATATACATTTTCCTAACTCATAAACCTTTTTGAGTTTTTGCAGCAATTTTATCTTATGGTAATGGATAGCAAAACCCCATCAGCGTTCACCTGACTAATATGAAAAGAAGTTTTTATTTTTCATGTTTTACTTTTCCTGTTATCTTCAGTTATATTTGTTATGAGAGATAGCAGTAAGCATTTGGGCATAGGCCAAGGATAGGCTGATTATGCAGATTAAATGGTTTTGAACATTAGGAAAATTAGATTTTTGTACTGCAAAAACCTTTCCCTTGGAGTTCATTGAGGGAAACAGGAAAAGTAGAAATCATAAACAAGTGGCCCAGTATGCAGCCTTTAGGAGGTATGGACACTGGTAAAATAAAAGGTTAACTCAGTCCACTGTTTAGCTCTGCATCCATCTGCCATGCTTTAGTTTTTTAAACAAGCAACAAAAAAAAAAAATGAGGGGTTGGACCTGTGTCCCTCAATGGACTACAAGGAAAAGATTTTGGATTAAGTACAAAGTCCAATTGAGCAGCGGGATAACACATAACACCTGTGCTTCTTGGTGAAGGAAAAATAAATAAATAAATAAATAAGTAATACAATTTTATATATTTTATATATATATATATATATATATATATATATATATATATATATATATATATACACACACATATATATCCCACAATAAGGAAAAGGACTTAGAATGTAACTAAAAGCAAAATGTTTTTCATTTAGACAGAGTAAGGGAGAGCTATAACCCCATGCCATCTGTGTCTCATTGGTGAGATTTCCTTTAATGTCCTGTCCCATAACCAAAACAGGAAGTGAGCGAAAATCCCTTCAAAGTGAGGGAATCCAGGGTCACCAGAACCTGTGCCCCAATTGTAAAATTTCCACTCTTCTGCCCTGTACACACAATAGGATTTTCTGATGGAAAATGTGTGATAGGACCTTGTAGTCGGAAATTCCGACCGTGTGTAGGCTCCATCACACATTTTCCATTAGAATTTCCGTCACACAAAATTTGAGATTTGGTTCTCAAATTTTCAGACAAAAAAATCTGTTTTTCCGATCGTGTGTACACAATTCCGATGCACAAAATGCCACGCATGCTCGGAATCAAGCAGAAGAGCAGCACTGGCTATTGAACTTCATTTTTCTCGGCTCATCGTACGTGTTGTACATCACTGCGTTCTTGACGTTCAAAATTTCCGACCAACTTTGTGTGACCGTGTGTATGCAAGACAAGTTTAAGCCAACATCTGACGGCAGAAATCCCTTGGATTTTGTTTTTGGAAAATCCTATCGTGTGTATAGGGCATTTGTGTTCTGGGGACAACCAAAAGTCTGGGATTTTCATTACTTTCATTACTTTGACTTTTGACAATAATTGAAAACAGGACAAATAGAGAGAGTGAATCTCACTAACAAGGGCACAGACAGCAACAAAAAATCCCTCTCCACTCTATTCAAAACTAAAAAGAAAATGTTGCCTTTATACTTTAAAAGTGACAAATCATACCCTGAAGAGTAGGGAAAGAAAACAGAAGGGGTAGGGACATAATAAAGAGTTTATACGCTCAGTGGGTGATCTCCTTTCCATGGGAGGGAGAAGAGATCAATAACATAAGTACATCAATTCCATAAGGCAATTGTAAGCAAATGTGAAAATCCAAAATAGATGAATGGAGAGAATTTTCGATTCCAATAAAATTTGTAGCATCCAGGATCATGGATTGCTATCCAAGGATCAGAGAAAAGACTGGATCTTGCATCCACATTGTTGGAAACAGGGATGAGCTTAAGATTCCATCTGAACACAAGTTTGGACCAAACCTTAGTTGCACGGGCATTTGAATAAACACCTGAACAGCTACCCCATTTAGCAGGTGCCGATCATAAGGTATAAACCAGTATTTCTATCACTATTATATACAGTATGACAGTTTCATGCTGTCAATAATTGTTATGGGCATCACTGTTTCAGACATATCCAAGTCCCTAACAGTCAGTGTCATCACCAGCCCCATTCACTTACATGGCCGTGAAATGGAAGCAAAGCAATGGGGTCTTCTTCCGTCTTGGGGGGTCTTCTCGCCGGACTCCTCCACTCTCTTCTGCTCTTTTACTTAGCTCTTTCACGAGCGGAGTAGCCCGGCTTTCTTCTTCGTCTGGGGGTCTTGTTCCGCCTTCGGGGGTCTTCCGGGTCTCTTCTGTTCTTGCCGCTGTCGGCGCCTTCTGCGCCTTCTTCTTCTTCTTCTTCTTAAGATGTTGACTCGTCACTCTCTCTGGCCGGAATGGCATAGACGCGCTGTGTTGTGACTTATATAGGGACAAGGGGGCAGGGTCACATGCTCATGTCACATGGTGTTGTCACATATGATGTCACAGTCCCGGAGGATGCTGTGACTGTGACATCATATGTGGGCGGGGTCACCATGTGACATGAGCATGTGACCCTGACCCCTTGTCCCTATATAAGTCACAACACAGCGCGTCTATGCCATTCCGGCCAGAGAGAGCGACGAGTCAACATCTTAAGAAGAAGAAGAAGGCGGCGCAGAAGGCGGCGACAGCGGCAAGAACAGAAGAGACCCCGGAAGACCCCCGAAGACCCCCGCAGGCGGAACGAGACCCCCAGACAACGACGGCGGCGATGAGGAAGAAGAAAGCCGGGCTTCTCCGCTCGTGAAAGAGCTAAGTAAAAGAGCAGAAGAGAGCGGAGGAGTCTGGTGAGAAGACCCCCCAAGACAGAAGAAGACCCCCGGAGCAGTGCAATAAAATATTTTTCAAAATTGTGTGTGTTTTTTTTATTTACACTTTTACAGGTAGATGTACCCCTACTTAGGTGAATGGGTAGGGGTACATTGTACCCCATACTCATTCACATAGGGTGGGGGGCCAGGATCTGGGTGCCCCCTTATTAAAGGGGGCTCCCGGATTCCGATAAGCCCCCCGCCCGCAGACCCCAACAACCAACAGCCAGGGTTGTCAGGAAGAGGCCCTTGTCCTCATCAACATGGGGACAAGGTGCTTTGGGGTGGGGGGGGGGCCGCAGGGCGCCCCCTTCCCCAAAGCACTCACCCCCCATGTTGAGGGCATGCGGCCTGGTACGGTTCAGGAGGGGGGGCGCTTGCTCACCCCACCCCCTTTCCTGACCTGCCAGGCTGCGTGCTCGGATAAGGGTCTGGTATGGATTTTGGGGGGACGTTTTTTCGGGGTAGGGGGTACCCTTAAAATCCATACCAGACCTAAGGGCCTGGTATGCTCCTGGAGGGGAACCCATGCCGGTTTTTTATAAAAAATTTGGCATGGATTTCCCCCTCAGAAGTAGTACAATGAGTTGCGAATTTATGTTAGCAGCTGATTTACACCTAAAACGCGGACAAACCGCAGAACAGCCGATGTTTCAGTGCGCAGTCACGCCTGACATTAAATTCACACCACACTGGTCTGAACCCAGGCTCAGTCTTCTTTTAAGAAGTTACTAATCAGAGCCATTCCTTAAAAATTGTTAAAATGTCCTCCCGCTGTGCACTGGCAATCAGCAGTTTCCTCCATGTGCTCTTCGATGCTGCCATCTCCCAGCCTCAGTGTGCCCTCTGATTCCCTCTCAGCCTCCCCCCCCCCCCCCCAGCATCTCTGTGCACTCCAATCCTTGCTGTACCAGCCTCTCATCTCTCCTCACTATCTGTTAGTAGTAGTCAATGCACAGCAGAGTGGATAGACCTTTTCTGGATTAAGGGGAGCATAAATAATCATGTTTACTGATACAGGAGTGTTCAGTAGTGAGTACTACTGTTTTCATTCATAACAAAGATAAAACATATGAATTGCAACTTTACTATCATTTCTGTTTGTAAATAAACACAGAAGTGTTCTGTACTGTGCACCTTTGTGTTCAGTGTTATTGAGTGTATGGCTGCAAAGGAGAAGGACATTTAGAACTCTGTATCATGGATCTTTTTCTCTAACTCAAAAGTTCAACATCTAACAGTTCCTAAAAGCCCTCTGACAGAACTGTTAAAAAAGGTTAAAAAAGTAAAACAAAAATCAAAATAAGAAAGTATAATTTAACCTTATTCATGCAGCTGCAAAGAGCCAAACAGCATCAGGAAGGAGTACATTTCTGCTACCAAAAGTCACAAATGTGTTTGTACAGTCTCATTACAGACCCCCCTCAGTGCAGACCCCCCATCAGTACAGACACCCCCCACCTCAGTGCAGACCCCCCCAGCAGTACAGATAACCCCCCTCAGTGCAGACCCCCCTCAGTACAGACACCCCCATCAGTAATGACCCCCCACCCAAGTGCAGATCCCCCCATCAGTACAGACACCACCACCTCAGTGCAGACCCCCATCAGTATAGACACCCCCAGCAGTGCAGACAACCCCCAGCAGTACAGACACCCCCCAGTGCAGACACCCCCCCAGTGCAGACCCCCCCAGCATTACAGACCTCCCCCAGCATTGCAGACACCCCCCTCAGTGCAGGACCCCCCCAGCAGTGCAGACCCCCCTCAGTAGTACAGACCCCCCTCAGTGCAGACTCCCCTTCAGTAGTGCAGACTCCCCCTTAGTACAGACACCCCCCAGTGCAGACCCCCCAGCATTACAAACCCCCCTCAGTGCAGACCCCCCATCAGTACAGACACCCCCACCTCAGTGCAGACCCCTCCAGCAGTACAGGCACCCCCCTCAGTGCAGACCCCCCTGAGTACAGTCACCCCCATCAGTGCAGACCCCCCAACCAAGTGCAGACCCCCCCATCAGTACAGACACCCCCACCTCAGTGCAAACCCCATCAGTACAGACACCCCCAGCAGTGCAAACACCCCCCTTAGTACAGACACCCCCCATTACAGACCCCCCTCAGTGCAGGACCCCCCATCAGTGCAGACCCCCCCTCAGTACAGACCCCCCTCAGTAGTACAGACCCCCTCAGTGCAGACTCCCCCTCAGTAGTGCAGACTCCCCCTCAGTAGTGCAGACCCCCCCTCAGTGCAGACTCCCCCTCATTAGTGCAGACCCCACCCTCAGTAGTGCAGACCCCCCTCAGTGCAGACCCCCCTCAGTGCAGACTCCCCCTCAGTAGTGCAGACTCCCCTTCAGTAGTGCAGACTCCCCCCTCAGTAGTGCAGACCCCCCTCAGTAGTGCATACCCCCCAGCCATATAGATGCCCCCCTTACATACCTCAGAACAGCACTGACAGTCTCCAGATACACACAGCGGTGTGTCCCTCGAGGCTCGAGTGCAGGCTCCTCCTCCTCTGTGGATATAAACAGAGAGGAGGGGAGGCGGCTTTGGTCCACGCCGCTGTGTCCCTCAGCCTGCGCTCAAGCACAAAAGGAGGCACAGCGAGCGGTTAGTGGTGCGGCTGCTGCTACCCAAGGGTGTCACCCCTCTGGCGGGTGTCACCCGCTATGGCCCACACCTGCCTAGCAATGCCACTCACAGTAGGTCGGTCGCTATGGCGGTAGTTCCGCCACTGATTTAGGATAAAAATTCAATACTTCTGTTTTTTTCAGGGCCCTCCCTATCTATGTATCATCAGACAATTGATCTGATTCCGAGGAATGTCAATAATTTAGTTTGGCAAAACAAAAAACCCCGCCTGGGTAAGAATATGGTATATAGGCCGCGGGCCATGGGCGGGCTGGGATTACCGAATATTTGGCTATAATACCTCTCCGCCAGACTTGTGCCATTGGCACAATGGCACACCCTCCCGAATTGTATCTCTTGGCTCCGCTTTAAGCGGACTTCCATAGTTCCATATTTCCTACCCGGGTTACTATGGGCTACCTCGATTCGGCCCAAAGATATATCCCATCTAAACTTAGTGGGGGGGCACTCTACTCTACTCTACACCTATGGTCATTATATAAAAGAAAATTCTCACTACTCCCATCTGGCCTCAGGCTAGCATCTTTTGTCAGGGACCCCGAATTCCACTCGGCATTCCCCTCCCCAAGTGCCTTTGCCCTTTGGATCTCAAAAGACCTTATTACCCTTGACTCAATATTAAAGGACTGGGTAATCTGCTGTTTCTCTTCCCTACAAAACACCCACTTCCTCCCTAAAACAGAATTTTACAAATATCTGCAGAACAGACATTTTTCAGCTCCCATTACTCTCTGATTTCAACTAGTACAGCCACCTTGTTCGAGGACTTATGCGGTCCCTCATCTAGGGACAGAGGGACTATCTCCTATATATATATATATATATATATATATATATAACAATTTGAATGATCTAGGCCTTCCAGAGAAATCCGCAGCCATGCTCGGCTGGGAGGCAGAGACCGGACAAGAGTCTTCCCCGGAAGACTGGTAGACAGGATCTCTAACATGCACATATGCACTAAATCCATAGTGGTGAATAGGGATTAGCTGAATAGCCCCCCCCCCCCCTCGTTCGGTTCGCACCAGAACATGCGAACAGGCAAAAATTTTGTTCGAACGCGCAAACACTGGTAAAGTCTATAGGACACGAACATAAATAATCAAAAGTGCAAATTTTAAAGGCTTATATGCATTATATTGTCATAAAAAGTGTTTGGGGACCTGGGTACATGTTCCAGGGAACATGTATCAATGCAAAAAAAAGTTTTAAAAACGGACGTTTTTTCTGGAGCAGTGATTGTAATAAAAAAAATTGAGATATGAGCTCTAGAAGACTCAGTTTGGGTTTCAGAAGCTATAACAGTAGGGGGACCACCGACCAGCAGGATTGGTATACAAGCAAGTCACCCTGGAAAATAATGCTAGTTCACCTGTTCACCAACCGTTTTCACGCTCCTGATGGTGGTGATGGGTTTAGCTGCTTGTTAGTACCAAGGGTCAGTGATGACTGGTAGCAAAGATACGAATGGCAGCAGGACAGACAAAAGCGATATACTGGCTGGAGAGAGTGCAATAATCTAGTAAACAGGAAGTGCAGCGACATGGCTTAAATAAAGAAGTTTGTGGGAGCTGTAAAGAGTTCTAGGTTCAAGAAAAACATGGTTTGAGGCAGGATCATTCAAGGAATTGTCCAAGGAACTGTCAGGCACCTCAGATAGCTCAGCGAGAAGAGTCATTGCCAAACACAGCAGAGATCCCAGGATCAAGTCAGTGCCCTGACACTCAGGTGTTGAAGTTGGAGAAGAGGATGAACCTGTAGTAATAGGGGTCCTAGGATCTAAAATACCAGAAATAATTTCCTAGGGAGGTACTAGAAAAACAGTCTGTGACATAGCAGAGGGGTGAGCAGTTAGGTCACCTGTAACATCTGGATCATCTTCAGGATGTTTACTAAAAGACATGTTGCTTTAATAGAATTAGGGCACACAGCAGAAGGTGGTAATGCCTGGCAGACTTGACCTGGGTAGAAGGTTCCGGTGAGGATTGTCAATGGCCAGGGATAACCAAACCACCAAAAGGCACACAGAATAGCAAGGCTAGAGACCAGAAAGACTGGTGCTGATGAACAGGCATACAAGAGGAAGAGACTCCCTAGAGGCCAGAAAGGTGGGAAAAATGTGTGTGTGCTACAAATATTCCTAGTGGAAGACATCAACATAAAGTATCTCAGGCTAAACCATTCTCCAGAAAAAAATAGGGAGTGATTCTTTAAAAAAACAGCCATCCTAGTACCCAGAGATGTTGGGCAAGCTAGAGGCACCACTGGTTGCTAGGACACAGGTGGCCACCAGCAACCAAGCGATGCTGCCAGATGGCTTGTTTATCATTGTAAACAAGCTGGCAGGTGGGCATACTGAGAGACATAATTAACAAAATATAGTCACGATAATGTCTCCTGGGATGCCTGTCCACCAGCTTGTTTAAAAATGTAAACATGGATACTGGCAGACATTTGCATTATAGCAACCAATGACACAAGCATCCTTTTTTAACACTCAGCTGCCAGTTGAAGAAATGGCATTCAAGGCGAGAGTATCGGATGTAAGAGATTGTTGTTGCAGATTTCCATAGTTGCCTTTTTGGGTCATCAGGGTGCAATTCACCTTGATTAAAATTGTATCTACTTTGCTAAATAATGGGACATTGTGGGTCATTATTTGAAGTTTGACGAAAAGACTTCTTTAAATGTGTATGAGTTTTTACATAATTTTTGTGTGAATGAGTAACCCGGGGCATTATGTTCCCCTTACTCATTCATGTAGGAGGTAGTGGATATCTGGGGCCCACTTGTTTCAAAGGGGATTCCTAACTGCAATAGGTGTGTGTGTGGGGGGGGGGGGGGTGGATGCAGTCACCCTCATCCACTGGGACAGTGCTGTACGGAAGAGGCCATTGTTCCCAATAACATATAGGGACAAGGTGCTTTGTCAGGGGAGCTTAGGACACTCAGGCGTAACAGTTGTATGTACTGACATTGTGTGCCAGTGTTCAGACATCATAAGGGCATCAGGATAACCCAGTTGTATTTAAATTCTACTGTCCCCATGTTCAATAAAGCTAAAGCCTCACCAACAGAATACAAACATTTATCTCTGTATCATCAAATGAGAGCAAACTATAAAAAATCTTTAAATTAAAATTCAGGCTAAAGAAGATACCCTGTGTTCATTAGTAAGCCATTCAATCATTTCAACCTCAAGCACTGACTAACTGTTGTCAAAGGCTATAGAAATATAGGAATTGGACAAAGCACATGTCCTTTTTATGGGTACTTTTGATTCTAAAATAGCATGTGAGATTTAAATATATTTATTATCTACATAGAGATAACATATCATTTTAAATAGGGGATTTGCATTTTTATTGAGGTAAAATGTGCATTATCCTAATTGATATTAATTTATGTTAAAGTTGGCTTTTTCTAAGAAAGAATTACTTCTTGACATAAACGTATAGCAATGTGACCTTTAAAGCAGAGCTCACTGCAAACAGATAATTACACAGCAAAAATTACACATAGAAAATCTACAAACAGGAACGTTTTTAACTGTTAAATGATTGGTAATTTTGTTTTGGGGAACACACATATCTGCCAGACAGTGTAGCCAAGTTTGAGATCTCCTTGTAGACTATAACTGCATGTAATCAGTACAACCATGTCCAGGACACACTCAGTCTGTAACTGGACAATAAGGAGGTAATATAACACTATTAAGGTCAGTTTAGCAGAGTCTGTTTTACTCAAAGAGCTGACCCTCCTTTTTCTGGAGGTGATACTCTGCAGGGATTTACATTTTTTTATTTTTATTACAGGTATTTATATACTGTCATCAATTTATACCATGCTTTACATTTATATTGTATGAGGGCTCTTCAAAAATGATCTGCACTTTTTTTAAACTCTGGCCTCAAGGAGCTTACAATCTAAGATCCCCAAGGTTCAAACCACATCTATGCATGTTGCTTTTGCGCATTTCTGCAGTGCTTTCTGTTGTGCTTTCCGCATTTTTGGATACGCGTTTTTCATGCGTTTTGCCGTTTTCATTTTTTAAAAGGACCAATTGGCACACATCACTGCTTATATATATATCCCTCCCTGTCCTTGGTGTGTGTTTTTGCGTGGATTACCATGGCTGCAATGTTGTTTTTTTCTAGCCGCAGCCACATCTACTGCTGCAGTTTTGCTTGAAGAGGAAGCCAAGGAAGAGGAACAAAGGAGAAAGCATTGATTTTGGGTGCATCCAGTGATTGCCAACAGGGAGCAGAGAGGGCAATTCTGGGTAATTTACAATGACCTCCGTGCCCATAAAGACAAGTTTCTGAATTACACGCGGATGTCTAATAAAAGGTATTTTGTAACATTACCTAACCTAAACCATACTCGCAACCCTAGCTCTACTTGCAACTCTAACCATACTCACCCCAAACTCTAACAGCTCAAGTGCAATCCCCTGACAAAATTTGCTGAATGTACAGTAGGTGCTTGCATAAGTCACATTGTGCTTGTGGTTTTCTCAGTCCCCCTTTTCCCCACACAGTTTTGATGCTTTGCTTGTTTATTCAGCAGCAAGCTGCAACATCAGAACACATCCTTCAGGGACAGCATTCCACCAGTTGAAAGGCTAATTATTATATTGAGGTAAGTTTTTGTCCTTTTTTGTCTGAGTCTTTAACCAACAAAATGGTAATCAAATGAACAGGACAGAGTAATGCCCCATACACACGGTCGGACATTCCGACAACAAAATCCATTGTTTTTTTCCGATGGATGTTGGCTCAAACTTGTCTTGCAAACACGGTCGCACAAAGTTGTCAGAATTTCTGATAGTCAAGAACGCGGTGACGTACAACACGTATGACAGGACTATAAAAGGGAAGTTCAGCCCCACTTGGGGCAACCTTTGGGCTTCTTCTGCTGATCTTGTGTTTATTGCGTGTTAGTAAAAGTTTGGTTAGAGACAATTCGCGCTTTTCAGACTTGTGCTTCAGATCGTTACTGCTCTTCCGTTTGTGCTTGTGTGTTTGTATCTGCTTTTCAGTGCTTGTAGTCAGTTCGCATTTGTTTGTCAGTGCGTGCTATTTATAGTACTGTATTTGATTTTTAGTGCGTTCTTGTCCGCTCGTTGCTGATTTTCAGTTCATTCTTTCAGGCCTTGTTGTTTTTCAGTGCTTTCTGTTAGTCCGTTCTGACCAGCCGACCGTTTTGGAGCCAAGTTGCGGGTACGTACTTGTCATAGAGTTAGTGCTATGCAGGGGCTTGGTGTTGGGCTTTTAGCTTTGACACAAGCCCAGTCCATGAACAGGGCGAGGAGGAGGTCATGGAGCAAGAATTGGTTGCTCCAGCGTGTGGGACTCATAGCAGATTCTGTGTCAGCAAGCCACTTGTCTGGGGCCTCCTGCTATATTGTGTTTATTGCAAGTAGGTCTAGTGTGGTTTCTAAGGGTCTTTCACCCATTGTTATTTGTGCTAATTAACTCAGCTATTGTCTACTAGCACACTACCCTTGTGGGCTGTGCTTATTCTTAAATATGTAAAAATGTGTCCTTTGTATGCACTGTTGTAGGGGCCAAATAGTCTAGGCCAGTTTAAATGACTATTTAATTATGTTTCTGGTTACAGTTGTATTGTTAGGGTAATATGATCAGGAGGGGGACTGTCCTCCTGGAGTATATATTTTATGTGAGATTTCAAATAAACAGTTCTTATTCTGGTTTACTCTAAAACTGGTATTGCCTGGTTCTTGGGGTAACTATAGCTAGATTTACTGATCTCGTGTTTTTCGAGCTTTGGGAATAAGCTTCCTGACGGAAATACCCAGTCAGGGTGTTGGGGTTCTGTCACAGTTCTCTCAATCATTTTTGTTGGGGAATGTGACAGGACACCCTTGGCAATCAAGCCATAACATCAGTAAAACTGAGATCCACTCAGGGAAACACGAGTGGTGCTGCTATCTGAGATACTTTCTACTTATATTTCATGTCTCTGGAAGGGCAGCTGCCATGGCAGCTAGAGGCAATTGCCTAAATCGACCAAATGAGAAAGCTAATCTTTATGTTGTGAATGTGTAGTTCCTTTAAGATTCTGTTTCCTATTTATTTCTGGCTATGTTCCTATTATTTTGACTGTATAGAAAAATGTGTGTCTGAACTTAAAAGACCATTAAAAAACAGCCTAATTTGGACTTAGTTAGTTTTGCTTTGGTATTTTTTAAACAACATTAGTTGCAAACATAGCAATTCAACTGATGTGGAAATACAAGTCACATGAAGCATTGCAAGGCACACGGTTCCAAGCATCACTGCCAAGGGCTGAGGCATGATGGGCCTTGTAGTTCTGCAACAGCTATAGGAACACAGGTTGAACACACATTATGCAGGGGTCTCCTAACTTTATAAACAAAGGGACATTTTAATCGCCTACACTTTTACACTATAATTACTCGATAGTGACAACAGAGAGCAAAAAGTGTACAGTGGAACTTGGGCACATGCCAGCACTTGCTTCACTGGCAGCTTCTCCTGCTCTCCATTGGCATCATGGCGACGGCTTCCCCTTGCCCTGCTCTCCACGGCATTACAGCCGTGATGGCTGTTTCCCCTGCTCTCCGCGGCTTCCGCTACCTTCCTTCCGCTTCCTGATTGGCCGGGAGGAGGATCAGTGTTTCAATAGCAAATATTAATTTGCTATTGTAGCACACCTGGGTGAGCTTGTAGCGCAATGCTCTGCGCCCTGCGCCCACCCTATTTTGAAGCCTATTAGAACCTCTGGCTCTAATCAGGTGCTTAAAAAAAACACCCCCCATTGGAATTCATGCATCCGGCATCCTGATGCATGGATAGATGGGCGGCCATAAAGAGGGGGGGAGACGCCAGGGTGCCCCTAATGGACGAGCTGGCACATACATAGGTAAAGCCACTTACATGTGGAATCTGCTTGATTCTTGGAAAATTAATCTCATTGTGGATACAGCTCCTTGGCAATTTCGAACCATCCCTAGTCCCGTTTCCTACAATTTTGTGCTGTGAATCAGCAGGACTGTAGAGGTATGTTTTTGGCCTCACAAGGCTGATCGGATGCTCAGTCTTCACCATGTTTGTTGCAGTCAAAACTGGCACTTCCTTATTTTGTGGGCAGTCTGGGAAGTTTGTTTTTAAAGTGGACGTGTTTGAGCACATGCTGGATCCAAAAACATAAAATGCATCAAAAATGCATCAAAAACACAGTAGTTGCATTTTTGATGCAGGTCCATTGAACTCTTTTACATGCAAAGCCCAACCTGCTGTGGGAAAAAGATGTCCCTGACCCATTCCAAAAACGCAGAGGCACAAAAATGCGAGTGAGCATGTTCCATTGGAACCCATGTTAACAAAATGTCCTGCATTTCCTCAAAATGCATGAAAAAATGCATTGGTGTGAATGGAGCCTTACTCGCATTCATGCATAGACATACCAGGGCCAGTTTAGACAGAA
The DNA here is from genome assembly GCA_028564925.1 of Lithobates sylvaticus. Classification (NCBI taxonomy): domain Eukaryota; kingdom Metazoa; phylum Chordata; class Amphibia; order Anura; family Ranidae; genus Lithobates; species Lithobates sylvaticus. The sequence goes on from CM053027.1 coordinate 133,253,957, forward strand.
GCCAATTAACCTACCAGCATGTCTTTGGAGTGTGAGAGGAAACCCACACAGGCAAAGGGAAAGCAAGCAAAAGGAGATCAGCCAAATGTCATGCAGATAGTGCCATGGTTGGGATTTAAACAGACAACCCTAGTGCTGCTAGATGGAAGTGTTAACCACCTAACTACTTATTATAGCAAGTAAAATGCAAGTACTCATAACAGCTGTGTCTAAAAATAAATTTAATGATACATTTAATGATTTTTTATACCTTACCATTCGGTTTGAATACATTTGGCCAGTCATGTTTATGGTTCAATCCACATAATTTGCATGTACAACATCCAAGCCAGACATCTGTCAATGGTCAATGGAGGGCAGAATAGAAACTTTTATAAAATGTCTACATGAGCTGGAACAGCTGGATTTTCTGTCTGTAGGAATAGGGAAGGCCCATGTTCTGTGTATAGATCTTGCACTTTGCCTTGATAACCAACATGTTGATTGCAACTTATACTTAAAACACCCAACAAAAATATAAAGGGTTTAGCAACAGTGCAGAAGGGTACTAATGCAATCCGTATTGCTTTATAACAACACTTCAATTTAATAAGATAAAAAAAAAAAAATACATTGTCAGTTAGACATTAGTGGCATCAAGCAACCGCCATTTGGTGAAAAGTTCACATTGATATTTGGATCTATTTTGCATGTACAATACAAGGCGCCCAGCAAACTAACCTAAAATTTCCATTTCTAGTGTGCTACATTACCCCACAAAAACCTACTGTTTTAAATATGTCTGATTCTAATGCCAAGTAACATTAATAGCAAGTGGAAGTGGATATTTGTTAGAAAGTCACATTATTCTAGATGAGATTTATTTTAACCCTGGAAGTAGACATTTTCAAATGTTTTCAGATTACAAAGTGGTAGAATCAATTATATTAACATATCTAAAATGTATCATAAGAAGAGTAATCTATTTTATGTATTAAAGATCACTTCAACATTTCTAAGATAAAAGCACCTTTTGATGATGAGCTCATTTCCAGATCTCTCACACTTTATATGTTAAAGACACATACTGATTTAGTACAATTGAATGCTTTCTACACTCAGGAATGGTTATAGCTTGCTATCAGTTTACTTTGTAGACATATTTTTGACAGTACATTACCTTTTATTGGGTTGTAATGTACAGCAGTTGGAAAAAAAACATTTCACAAGAAATGTGTGTGGAAATATTACATTATTTGTGATAAATTCAACTTGACAACAAGGATCTAAAAGCAAATTAAATAAATTCAAGCATAACTTGAAGCTGAAATTAAAAAGGAATCAGATGCTGTGATGTGCTGATACATAACATAGTTACATAGTTACATAGTTAGCTAGGCTGAAAAAAGACACAAGTCCATTCAGTTCAACCATAAAAAAAAAGAAATAATAAATAAAAATAAAAAATATCGTACAATCCAATATACCCAATTCTATACCCACAGTTGATCCAGAGGAAGGCAAAAAAAAAACCCAGCAGAGCATGCTCCAATCTTCTACAGCAGATTGGAGCATGTAGACATGTTTCATTTCCTGAATATCTCATACTTTTATTGATTAAAGCCCAAATTATTTAATTTTTATTCAGCTAAATACATTCCAGGTGCTTAAAAAATACAGAATGTGTGCAAAGTCTTAGGCCGATCATATACAGTTCAATAATAGGTAGGCTGAATGTACCAAGTTGATTAATCGATCAAC